>CAXAMN010020946.1:0-20573 GCA_963970005.1 Durusdinium trenchii | reverse complement strand
ATGTATGTATGTATGTATGTATGTATGTATGTATGTATGTATGTATGAACGTATGTATGAACGTATGTAGGTATGTACACATGTGCGCATGTACGTCTGTTGGTATGGTATGGAATTGAATCGGACGGAATGGAATGGTGATGGCAGTATATAATAATGCAATATAATGTTGTGCTATGTCGACCCGAGGGCATTCTATGTCACAACTGGATGGAACCTGGTTGGGTGGTATGACATTGGCTTCTTGGCAACTTCCTGTCAAAGCCACAACCCAACATTCGCATATGGAGCAGCAGTGGAGAGGCGGTCCGTGAGAACGCACGCAATAAAGCACGCAGCCACACATGAGGAGGCAGGCACCTCTCATGCACTCTACAAGGTTCTCCGAGTAGCGTTGGGGGTCGGTCTCCGCTTGCCCTGACATAGAACAGGCTGTAGTACGAGTTCCAATCAAAGGGTGATGCACGATGGACTAAGATCTTGAAATCACATCCATCTCCGGATCCACATTTTTTCAGAGAAGCACATCAACGAAACGCGTTTAAAAAAAACTGCCTCAGGGCCTGGTTGATTGGAACCGGCCTGAAGTGGTTTTCTGATTGGTGGTTTCAACTCGATTGAAAACATATCAGTCAGTGGGTTCAGTCATCCCATATCATCCCCCAGTACAGGTTGAACAATAACGTAATTATCTGAAACTACCACCCAGTTTTTGCTCCCTTGGACGTGTCCATCACTGCCTTCCTGGAAGCCACTGCCACCGGTTCTGCTGCCGACCACCGGAAAGGACGGGCGAACGCAACACATAGGACAACCGGTGTGATCCACCGGTCGCGCTCGCGATTTTCTCAGTGCTGGCGCTCGGATTGAGGGTCGGAAAGTGATCTGGTTGGAAAGTGAACATCTAAGCTGGGTGTACAAAAGATGCAGCATCCAGTAATGTTTCTATGTTGGGATCGCACATGGATTTACCATTCCTGGATGTCCGGTCTTTCTACTGTTGGATGATGAAACTTTATTATTCTGAACATTTCTGATCCATTGTTTGATTGTTCTTATTACCATACCAGTGCACCACTTTGACCTTCATATTTCGGATGGTGCTGAGTTTGGGGACATTTCGGGACCCCTATTTGGCCTTTTTAGGATACAATCCAACATATATAATCCAACGCATTAAAAAATGACAAGCAGGCCGCGTGCACCGAGCTACAAGACAGCATTGAAAGCTGCAACTCGACATTGTTCAGCGACCTGGTCTTCTGTTTCACAACTTAGTACTGCAAGTGACCATGCTCTGCTCTATCCCTATGTCAAAGCACTACAGGTTTCAACAAGGCACCCTCTCTAACAGCTTTGTTTGGGTATCACCGGACCAAGCCGGTTGAGCGCTCAAGGTCTCGAAGCCTGTGGAGGCGGGACTGAACTCCCTCAATCCGTAGTGTCCCGGTCTGTCCCTCAGGGACCCGGTCTGAAGCCCCGTGCATTGTGCACTTGGAGAGTCTCCCAACTCTAAAGCAGCCCAACGCCCCCGTTCTCCGAAAGACAAGGAAGCCAATAAAACAAATCAACATGGCGTAACAATATGTAACAATATGTAAGAATTGTGTCAGCAAACTCTTGGGGCCTCTTCGTAGAAATCGATTGATTTGATGTGCGCAGTGTGACAACTGGGCCTGGGAACCACACGATGTGCGATTCACATTGGGAAGGTCAGGCTACCTGCTTCATTTTGCCAGCAAAAGGACGCCCGGTGCGACTGGCCAAGTCTTGTCATCCATCTCTTGTGACCACAGGAGCAGCAAAAGGCAGCAACAGCAAGAGCAGCAACAGCAAGAAATACAACATACAAATGTCATAGCAAAGAGGTACAGTGGTTTCAGAGTACTTAGGGCACTTGTGGGGTCCCAAAAGTTCGGTGGTTTAACATGCTTGGAATGCACCATCTGTCGACCTCTTGAGGGCGTCCACCGGTGCGGTCGGACGGTTCCCGGCGAAAAGCGGTGTGTCTCCGAAAAGCGGTGGGACCGAATCCATCCGAAACGACAAGGGCCTAAGGGTCGTTGGACCTTGACAAAGACATGAAACGAATTCGTTGGAATCCATGAACACCAATAACATGGAATCAGGGTGATCATCAGGAATGCTCGGCTCAAAAGGAATACAAACGGGACTGTTGTTGAGGGAACAATAGTTCCAGCGCTCTCTGTTTCAAAAATTCGACCCAATCATTTCTATTCAGCTACAGCATTGTTCTTAATTATAAGGTGCGGTTTGGACACGCATGCCAGGTGCTTGTTCATTGAAGCCTCCCCCAGGACCGCACAAAGGAACTTGTCTGCCAAGGGTCCACACCAGGGGTCAAGTCAATCTTTGTTTACTATCATTTAATGTCCAAAAACGTCTGCCCTCTATTATATACAAACCAGTGGAGGTACACCGAAGATTACATAGTTTGCTCACTTTCTTGTATTCTAGCGTTCGTATGTTCTTGTCTCTCATTAAGGAAGGATGTGTGTTCCAATGAGAAAAACACATTGAACAACCATACCAGTCGCGGCCCCGGCCAGTGGCTAAACTAGCAAAGCAGACACAGCGGGTTCGCCCATGTCAGGCTCAGTCGAGGATTAGTGTTTCGGCGGTCCTCACATGGGCGTGGAATTGACGTTGACACCTCATCTTAGCGCTTTTTACCAGGCTGTTGACATCTGTGTCTGTCCACGATCAATCATTTTTGCTGCAGGAACAACACTTTTCTTTTCACAGAACCAGCCAGGACTCACGGCCAAACACATACTGCACATCACACAGTGAAAATTAACCTTGAAACACAGCCAAGCCACGATTGCTCTGCCCTCATCGCATCTTTCGCCATTGCTTTGGCCTTTCGCCGGACCTTGATCTCAGAGGCTGGACACAAGTGACAGCGTCCGCACTCCTCGCCGTGGTGACATCCCTGGGGCTTCCAGAACCAGGCGCATGGGGAGCAACGCCCATCTGCATGCAAGGCGCTCCCCTTGGAGGGTAAGGAAGGAGCCACCTTGGGCAGGGAAGTCACTGGTGTCACTGCCCACACAGGGCTTTGAAGCTCCTGCAAGGTGCGCCTGTCGCCTGCCTCGCAGTTGCTGGTCACTGGAGCTGTGGGCGGGACTTGGAAGTAGGCGACGCACGGGGCGCGTGGGACGGTGTGGGGTACGCAGTTGGTGCAGCAAACACAGCCTGGGCAAGCGCCAGCCTGGCGCCAAGGAGTCAAAAGAGTGGGGTACTGAGGAACCATGGCCTGGTACACCACTGGGGCTGGCATCACCTGGACCGGCTGCATCACTGGCTCAGCCTCCGTCTCACCTGCGAACGCTTGGAAAGCAAAGTTCTCGGTTCCTATCCCAAACAATACCAACCTGCTGCAACAGCGACCTTTTTCGCATCCCACATGGTCTTGTTGGGGTATCCAAGTCAAAACCAAGGAACTGTCACAAAACGGGACTCGGCACTCGCCTGTGCCGCCGGTGACGCTTCCTTTGGCACGGATGGCCGCCACCTTGGCCTGCTTCCTGGCTTTGGCTTCTCCTGGGGCATCCAAACCAGTCTTGAAGTTCCAAAGCAGTCCGAAAGTTTCAAAGTGGCTTCTCCTTGTCATAATGCCAATTGCAATTTCTTTAGGCCACCAAGATGGAGTTGGGGAAGAGACTCCAGCGGCTTGAAAAAGATTGAAAAAGTAATTGATTGCCAGTTCGAGGCACGATCTCGGCGGGATCCAAAGATATCCAAAGGACATTTGTCAGGGAGTGACTGTACTGGCTATAGATGAGGAGAACGAGGGTTTGTATCTGGTCTATGGCGAGGCTCGTTGAGGAAATTGGGAAATGGCCTACCGGCCTACCGGCTCAGTGATCCAATCAATGTCCGTCCAAGCAACATATCTCCTCGGGAGTGACGGCTGGGCAAGCCATCGAACAATGGAACCCGCTCGCAGTGCTAAGCAAAGCTTGTTGAACAACAACCGCTCCCGGGAAGACCATCATGGAGGTCGGAGAAGAACAACCGTCGCAAGCAAACCCCAGGCGACGAGTGACGAGAAGCACTTTGTAGGGACCGCGTACTCTCAGCAAGGGTCATTCTATGTGGGTCTGATTGGAAATGCATGGAAATGCGGCAAGTGTCGTAAGGATTAAGGAACTGGCCTCTTGCGCCGCTTGGGGAAGTTGTGAAACTTGATCCAGGTCCACAACTCAATCAGTGACTTGATCAAGCCTAGGGCCTAGAACCTTCCCTGACCTTCCCTTGCATTCGGTCACGACACCAGGAAACACTGTCTTTGTTTCATCACCAGAGCCCAGCGTCGAGCCTGCTGTCCGTGCAAGAATACAATAAATCATTGATCTGAATGCCTGAAGGCCTAAAGAACTCACAGACTCATAAGAATCGCACCCAGGCAGGCTCCGCCTGCTGGACACATGTGGCAATGCCCGCAGCTGGCGCCATTTCTGCAGCCATCAGCCTTCCAAAACCAAGCGCAAGGCTTGCATTGACCTGCCACAAAGGTTGTCAAAGAAGACCTCATGGGAGTGGCAACAAAGTGAGTCATGCCACTGTGAATGTCGTTTCGCTCGCGCATGTTCCATTTCCCGTTTAAAATTTGAAACCCGATGGTAGACCACTGTCGCTAACTCAGCATAAAAATGCGTTGTTAAAATCGAGCATGCGGTTTAAATATCCTATTTGTATATATATATATACTCTGGATGTCGGTAGATATGGAATGTAGCGACGTGAAGCAACTCAACAAGGAGTCATTATCCATTGTTTGAATCTTGAATCGAAGGAATTTTCCCAGGAGCGGGTGATGGTCATCGGGACCAGTGTCTAGTTCAACCATGATGCCAAGCATATGGTGCTCATGTCGCCAACGTGGTGTGTTTCCCATGGGGAGCCGCTCCATGTGTTTATGGAAGGGTGTCTTATGATGTGTTCTCACTTGTTCTCAGTTCTCTTTCTCTGGCCTGACGTAACTTGGGAGGACAACGGATAAACCTTCTCTGTCAATCGAACACTTTCGATTTTTGAATGGCATTGATACGATGGGCTGTGCACATTGAACACATGTTACTACTCACGGTACTATTCATACTAGAAACACTTCACCTCACAACGCTTATATACTGGAAGCTACGAGGGGAATGTGCAAGAACATGCAAAAACCCATCCAAAAACTGCTAGAGCTTTTTGACAGAAACTGCGTCGAGAACCTCTTCCCCCTTACACCACAAGCCCAACTACTCAACACCGAGACGGGCCCAGAAAGCGCGACATCGCCTGCGGCATGGAGCTTGGAACCCACCGAAGGCAACTCGGGTTCCACGGAGACCTTAACCTCCGCCTCCTTCGCTAAGGCGCGCTTCGCCTCCGAAGAAAAAGGCCACAAAAGGAAGAGTTGCTGACAAGTGGGACGTTCTCAGGGGTTCGGTATGCGTATATATATATATATATATATGTGTGTGTGTTGTAGATATGTAATGGAATGAAAATATGGGAAAGCAATGTCAGGTACGTTTTTAAAGGAACCCAATACACAATGTTGTGCTGTGATGGTATCTTAATGTGTCACGTAAGTCATGCATATATCTTTCAATGTGGCCAAGAAGCGGAAGGTGGACAAGATTGGTCTGCTCCTGGGAAAGAGTACCTCTTGTCTTGTCTTTAAGACTACGGTCCTTGCCTGTTGCCACTGCCCAAGTTCAAGCGTGCAACAAAGAAGGGCGCACAAGCTCTTTATGCCTTTTTGTTTGCACGACCCCATCGTTCCATCGGACTGTGATATGACATTTGCACAAAGAAAGGTGGAACACACACAATTTAGTCGGCGCTTGTAGGCCTTGCCCTTCCAAGTCTACCGGTGATGCCTTAAAAGCCGGAACGCACCCTGGTGACCCTGGACACGCCTTTCATTACGACTCAATATGCCCGGATGAAGAAAAACCTTGACAAAACAAATATGTTTTCTACTCCTCTGTCCATCCCTCGAATGAACTCGCTTTTGACATTGTCATGGAAGCTGGGAACATGTTTGAACTAAACGTACTACTAAACGTTTGGTACAGTTGTGAGGCCACACCCTTCAGGTCCCTTCAGGATGATCCTCATCCTTCTCATCCTCATCTGCAACCACTTCACCTCTCTCAGCCTCTCTGGGCGCCTTTTCGATCCCACGGGCTCCGGGCGCCTTCTGTTCACCCTTGCGACGCTTCAACTCACCCGCCGGGCACAAGTGACACCGCAAGCAGGCATCACCGTTGAGGCAACCCTGAGGCTTCCTGGTTGGCAGATCCGAGGTGAGCGACCTTTTGGTGGCTTCCCAGCGGCACTTGTTTCGTTCAGGTGGCCTGATTTTGATAAAGCCACAGGCAGGCTCTCTGGGAACCGAACCCACAACCCTGAACGTGACTAGCTGTGTAGAGATGTATGACAAAAACATGAGACTCATGAGGCACAGCTCGCACATGTGAGTGATACGTATCTCTGGACTGACTCCAATGCCAATTTGGCATGCAAGTTTGGCTAGGAGTCGGGGTGGGCCGAAAGTAAAGCAAGCAAACAAAAAAACACACAAACAAGCAAGCAAGCAAACAAACAAACAAACAACAAACAAAGCAAAACAAAAGAAACAAACAACAAGAAAAACAAAACAATCAAAAAAACAAAGACAAGAAGGTACAAACCCGAGGCCTTTTGGGCTTTCCAGCCAGAGATTGCTAGAGCTAGCAGTTCAACTAACCTGAAGACATAAATTACTGCAATCATTAGGATTCATTAGGGTCGTCATTCAGGATGCCTCATCCCAGGAATCTCAAGTTGACCAGGTTTGGGTGGGTTTACCGCCCCGCCCATGTCCATCCCCGAATCCCTTCTCCATGGGGCCAGAACCAGGCGCAGGGCAAGCAGCTGCCACCGTGCCGCGCGGAGCCGACGGAAGGCAACTTCACGTCCTGGCCAGGACGAGCACTGTTTCCTTTAAGCGATGCTCACCCAAAATATTTAGCCACAGCCTAAAAATCTAAATTAATAGATACGAACTTTCAAACATGAAAGCTGAACACCAAAAGAACTGTAAAGGAAAATGAAGGAAACATAGTCTTCCAGGCATAATGAGGGCACCAAAACCGCAGTAGTAGTAGTAGTCGTCGTCGTCGTCGACGTGGTGGTAGTTTAGTAGTAGTAGTAGTAGTAGTAGTAGTAGTAGTAGTAGTAGTAGTAGCTACTAGTAGCAGTAGTAGTAGTAGTAGCAGGAGCAGTAGAAGTAGAAGTAGAAGCAGTAGTAGTAGTAGTAGCTACTAGTAGTAGTAGCTACTAGTAGTAGTAGTAGTAGTAGTAGTGGTAGTGGTAGTGGTATTAGTAGTAGCTACTAGTAGCAGTAGTAGAAGTAGCTACTAGTAGTAGTAGTAGTAGTGGTAGTGGTAGTGGTAGTGGTAGTGGTGGTAGTAGTAGTAGTATTAGTAGTGGTAGTGGCAGTGGTAGTGGTAGTCGTAGTAGTAGTAGTAGTAGTAGTAGTAGTCGTAGTCGTCGTAGTAGTAGTAGTAGTGGTAGTGGTAGTAGTAGTAGTAGTAGTAGTAGTAACCTTAGTGGAATTTGTAGTAGCCGTTTGTCGTCACAAAAGTCGTCGGTAGTACCTCATAGTACCTCTAAGGTGGCAGGTCGGACACCTCGACGCCCCCACGTCCTCGGACACGTCTTCTGTTCCGGAGGAGCCTGGCGTGGAAGGCGCCTGGCGCGAGGGCGGTGCACCTGGTTTGGTCGCTGGTTAGGTTGGCAGCTCCAGAAAACCCTGGCCCTGAAAACCTCATTAAGAAGTGTTCTTGCACGATCAACTCCAGTAACATGAGGTCAAAGGACGTGTGGGGAACAAGTGTCCGGTCCACGTCCCTGGAAGAATCATTTTTGACGTGACGACGGTAGATGGCCGGGCCGCCCCGGCTTGTCGCATCCGCAAACAGGTGGGCACCATTGCACGTCCAAGAATATATTTTCAATGGGGTGTATATCATTGTATATCCCAGGACCAGTATGATGGTTACTAAATGTTACTAAAGACATTTACCCCAATCAGTGGTCAGATTTTACCGACTGAACCACCAGTGGGACACACCCTTGGCTCTGAGCCATCATCCGGTGGTCCGGTGGTTGCTATATCTGCTGCTTTCTAAGGCCTCTGGTGATCCTGGTGACCGGCCTGGCGCTCAAGCCCATCCCCCAGTTCGCGGTCCTCCTCTGTCCTGCGAGGCGACGTTGACCAGGTCTCAGGTGAAAGACATGGCAACGTATATAATTATGAGTGATATATTAAGTATATGTCTATTCGATATGATATTGATTGAATCGATTACATTCGTTGGTGGCTTTCCGTAAACAATTGTCATTTAACTTTGTAACAGCACATCGATGTTGCAGCATGCGAAACAAAAGTCCAATCAATTTCGGGAATGGCCATAAGTAAAACCTTTTCAGAGATCCCTCTAACCTTCAAACATGATCAAACATGAAGTCTTGTCACCCCAGGGCCCCAGGCCCTTGCCCTCCGCATCTTACCCTCCTCCTCGAAGGCTCAGTCAAGCACCTCATGGAAGCTCGTCCAAACAAACTTCATTTGCCGATCTCCTTGGACCTCCATTCTGAGACCACACAAAATGAAACCTCCAACAGTTGAAAGTGACAAGCCTCCATTCTTGACCTC
The DNA here is from genome assembly GCA_963970005.1 of Durusdinium trenchii. Lineage (NCBI taxonomy): Eukaryota > Dinophyceae > Suessiales > Symbiodiniaceae > Durusdinium > Durusdinium trenchii. The sequence goes on along the minus strand of CAXAMN010020946.1, from coordinate 11,848 downwards.
CATTTGACCCATTTGACACAAACCATCTGAAGAATCCAATTCACTTATATATTATTCATCACTTCACCACTGGCAGCCGGGTATGGTGTTTTTGGTGTCCAGCGATTCTTGCGGATTGAACGATTCTGATCTGAGATGAGATTCCGGTGGGGGCAAAAACCTGGAGATGTGAGCATTGGTCCCTCTACAAGAATGTGAGATGTGGTTACCGGGGCATTTGGAGACACAAATGAGGGATGTAATGCCATCGGATTAATAACCCCCCCTTCAAGGTCAACAAGGTTTGAGATTGGAGGTTTTGAACACCAAATCCCCCTATAAAGGTGGTGACCTGATGATGGATGATGGTTGCCAGGATTCTGTGTGAACCATGAGGCCTGTGTAAGAGGTACCCCTTGTGAGCTTGAAAACCTGAAGATGTTGATTCAGTTTTAATGTGGGAAATTAATTAATGTTGCTATAATTTTTTAGGGGTTGTAGAAAAATTGAATCTGACCACCAGATATTGGATGCTGACCAAAAAGGCAGTAAATAATAACTATTATTATTAGCGTAAATATATGTTTTTTTTTTTTCTGGGGCAGCTGGGCTTGATTGATAGGGGAAGGTTTCTGCCAAGGAAAAATTGTTTAGGGTAATGGACATGTGGAATTCAGGTTTTGAATTGGTTTAGTATTGGGGGCTACTTAATCCTATAGGTGCGCATTAGGGCAATCTCAAAAGATCCACCATAACTTGTCTACCGAGTCTACAGTACTAGAATCCCTCTGACTGTGGTTTAAACCCTTCCCACACATCTTTGTCAACTGGGGTAGTCATTCCCCAAATAGGGTTGAAAAGTAGAAAAGTAAATCATAGCACCAACCAGTAGACCTTGTGCTTCGGCTTTAGCCCTTCAGCTGTGGTGGAACTGGCCAAGTTACTCTGGAGCCGGTGGCATTGCCGTGACCTCGAGACATTCGGCAATGGAGGGGTGGTGGCAGCATCAGTTCTTGTTTTCTTTTGTCCGCGAACATGTCCTGCTAGGCAGTCGTGCTCGAGAGTTGGGGCTTGGGGTTGAAGACGTGACGGTCTTGAAGGATCCAAATGCTTAGCAACTCTTCATGTAGGCTTTGGACAAGCATAAAAAGGATCTTCACCCAAACAAGTTGGCAATAGTACATCATTTCAGTGGCCCCAATCTTGTTTCATCACACCCATCACGGCTCGAAACCAATCCCTCCACTGCCAAAGTGGCGGTTGTCGTCATGGTCATGCGCCACGCTGAGCCAAAAGCATCCCAAAAGCCAAGATGTTTGGAGCGAAGTTCGAGGACAAGAACACTGGAGCCGATCTTGATCTGATTCCATCTCACCATGTCTTCATCTCCCATTCTGTGCAACTCTTCCATGTGGGCCCACCCAGTGAAGCCAGGTACGATCGTACACCAAACAGTGTCCGTTCGCCCCCGTTGAACAAGCACAGTGTCCACTTCGTGGCTCGGAACGGCCACCACTATGCACACATAGCTGGTTATGGTCCAAACCTCATTGGTGATGTGCCTTTTCAGAAAGCCGACCACTTGCCAACTGAGGCAACATAGTGCAAAAAGCTATATAATTACGGGAGTAGCTAGTACAGTGCATTGAGGTGAAGTTCTTTCCAAAATACGCATAGCCCAGGTGCTGGACATGTTCTACAGGCAATCCGGTGGCGTTTGTTCGGAGGGATGCACAAAACAAAAACATGCCAACTCCAGCTTTCCTTCAAAACATCGCAAGCAAAGGCAGCTTGCATATGAACGACGTGCAAAACCTCTTATGTGTTGTAGTATGCACTCTTCCCAATCTTATCGTTGTTGGTTTATCTTTTTTTCTGTGGACCTTATCGTACCTGGGTGTCTGGACTATAACAACATGGACCAATACCATGTTTTTGTGAACGTTATCGTTCCTGAAGGTTTCCTTCACGGTCCTTCACTTTATTTACATTTATTTACTTGGTCTTCACTGTAGTGATGTTGCCTTCATCGGAGGCTTTGCAGGTTGCTCATATGCTTGAATAGCAACAAACTGCCCCAAAAAAAAAGAACAGTGTGAACAGCTCTCCGCGTCATCCCGCACATCTGCTATCGGTGTCCAGCTTTTATTGACAATTGAACTACAGCTGAGCCTTCTTCGCGAGGCAAGGCCAAGATGGCGGGCAAACTTCGTGCACGCAGTGCGATCGAGGAAGCAACTGCAAGGCTGGGTCGCGACCATCGTAATTGAAACCCAGCTTCGTGATGTTCACCGGGTCCATGGTTTATAGAGGACATGCTGTCTCCGAGTCTCCGATGTACTCAACCAGCCCGAGTCTCCACGCGTGACTCCGAGGTCCCGTGGTGGACTCCGGTGACTCGGAGTTGTGTTGGAAGAGGTTAGTGCCCGAGGTCAGAGGCAGTAAGGGTGTGGGAGTGAGGGGCAAGAAACCGGTAGAAGCACTGAAGGAGACTCGGGCCGGCCCTCGATCTTGTTCGGTTTGGTGGGTCTGGTAGAGGCATCACAATGAGGCAAGGCGGTCGAAATGGCTGGTATACAAGATCCTATGGTCATATATGGTCATGGTCCTTCCCTATGCTCATCCACATGGCCGAAATCTCTCCAAAATGACTGAGACCCTGCCTTGAAGCACACCGCTGAACACAGGAAAACCTCTATTGATGAGAATCCCCCTACTACAAGCACCTCATGTTGAGAAACATGCTGGTTCAGCTGTTGAGAAACACGCTATAGTTCAAGTGGACAAGCTCTTTGAGTATGACTTACTAACCGTATTTGGAGATATTTGGCCATAGCCACCAACCAAACCGTATGTTTAATTATGTACTGTGTCAATCAGTGAGTGTCACCTGAGGAAACAGCCGCCTCACCGCTCTCCGAGTCGCACCGCGCTCCCCGTCAGCGCCCGTGAAAACACGGCGCGCGCCCCGCGAGGCCGGAAAGAGCACCACTCGGTGGCCGTCGTCAGGCGCTTTAGCGCTTTGTGGCGCGTTGATTCACGTCACGAGCAGGGGATGAACTGAGCAAGATTCATTGAATTCATGTAGACTGTCAACCAAATCTCCATGCAACATGGTTTATACATCTCAGGGCTCATCAGGGCTCTTATTAATAAAATTGAGAGAACTGCAGCTTGTGCAAATGTACCTGAGGGACCTGGGACATCTTGTCAAGGCAACCTCCAAACATCAAGAGATGGACTATGCCCTCGCATGATGAATGGGCGATTTCCACCAAAACGTTTTTAACTGCAAAACTTGACCCCCTAATCGTGAAATTATGGAGCATGTATTGTATATACTAATACACATGTATAGATTGATCATATTACAGTATATATAAATAAAATCAGTTGATGGATTAAGGATGGGTATGCAGTATATATATATATATTATGTATATATCATATTATATTTGGTGCCAAAGGCTTTGGTTACCCAAACGCCAATCGGAACTGATCTATACGTAGCTAATCACTCCTGAACAAAAACGTTCGGACAATGGCCTCGCTCCTTGGCAACGTCCGGGTAGCTCCAGCCTTTCTGGAGTGATAGACTAGCCGATAGCAAAAAAAACAAAAAACAGCCAAATAAGATCTCACCTCGGTGCCAAACTCCAAATGTTTCCATACTGCGTACGTAGATGACATTGCAGTAAATGACATTGTACCAACTTGTCCTCATGACAGCGCGACGTTGTACCCCCTGGTCCTCAAAGAGGCCGGCTCGAAGCATGTGCGGCACCAAGCATTTTCGGGCACCGAGCACGTTCGGGCCCAGCAGGGCTTGGAACATAGCTTGAGTCTGAGTCCGCTTCGTGATCGTAAGAACACCTTCTATTGGGAAATGAATCGCGTGGGTGCGTGGTGGTGAGGGTCTATCTTGACTGTCTGCGCGACAGTGAGAGTTCGGACCGGTCCTCCCCGAATGAACATGACGTCTGAGCAAAGCTGGGTGGAATCCAACTAAACATTCCTGCGAATTGCGGATCAGCTGGATTTTGCTCCTCAACACCGCTTGACAGGCTCCCTTGACGTCGAAAAGTCCAACGACAAGAGCTATTGGGGGCATGCCCTCGTTTAATCAACAAACCGATAATAAAAGGTCATCTATGCCATGACCCAGAACCTAGTTGGATGCTCTGAGGGTCTGTGATGGTCCCAAGTGTGCCATCGGCATCGAGCCGGGTCACAAGTTTGCGAGCGACAGAGAACGGCAAATGAGGGACAGTCTGAGCGCCAAAAATTGACCCGAATCTCTCAGAACTACACGTGCTAAAGGAAAATAGTCCTAAATCTTCGTTAAACTATGGGGTGATCACTGGGTTACCGAAGAAAGTTTCAGAATCATGCGTTTCAGAAGAAAGTTCAGGACTCAGGACCGTGATCGTGATCGTGACGCATGGTATGTTGACAAATACTTTAAAAAAAAGAACCTGCAAGCTAGGGGACAGCCTGGGGGTGGGAAACCCTGGAAGAACATCTTTCTAGACCTGGTACGAGCCAAGCTGAGACGAGCAGCTATCCCTATCCAGTGATGTCCTTTAGGGAAGAAGTACGGGGTCGGTTTGTGCCATTTACCTATTGGTGGTGCACTTGAGGGTTTATCTAAACTGCTATCCATGTGTGAACTCCTGGAGAACAAACAAGCTTGATACCGCCCATTGGGTGGCTGGGTTTTGACAGGCCGGATGCTTTATTGCAGGTCGGTATACCGAAGTGTTCCTTTCTTAAATAGTCTTGTCCAGCGGCCCCGAATGCCGCAATCATGCCCTAACTTCTGATCGTGAACCACTGGAAGTCTTTCAATGGTGGCTTCAAGCGCCTCCAGCATTTCCAGCCCTCTTTGTCCAAGCATCACAAGAGCCCACTTCCAGACCCATCGAATGATGTCCACTTTCATGACTCTCCCTCATACACCGCTTTGAACAACTGGCCTTTCAACTACTAAGCTGCTGTGGCTTGTCCAGCTTGAACCGCCCAGGGCGGGACTTGGGGGAAGGAATCTTCAGGATCTGTCGGTGGATGTGCGGCTGCGACTTGCACCAGCAGCTGTCTATGGTCGATAGCAGCTTGACAAGCCCAAAGGTGTGTGGGCTTCTTGAGGGCTGACAGAACCAGCTCGATGGAGCCATGTTCCTCCTGCTCTTCAAGAGTTTTCGGATCAACATTGATTGGTCTTCGGGGATAAACATTTACAGAGTAAGTACAGTGAGTACAGTCTGTTGGGGAGTGGAAGGTGCCTCAAGAGCGTTCCAAACAGTTCCAAACAAACATATCTATAATTATCTATATAATATGTGTTTGTGGTTTGGGCATGTTTGGGCATTGTTCCTTTTCTAGAGTTTGTCATGGCACTCAGCCATCCTTTGTTTGTGGTCGCAAAGGATGGCGTAGAGGTATTGGAGTGAGTCTCAAATCTCCATAGGAGGCCCTTCTTGTGTTGAATTCACAGGGCCCAACCGATGACGCAGCCTCAAGGGCCCAATCTTGACTATAACCCTGCTCAATTATCGTTTGACTGCAACCAGGTTGAGGAGTTTAAGTCCTGTCTCCGTGTGATCTCATGATCCAAAAGATTCAAACATGCCAAACATAGAACAAGAAGAGACTCCATCTTGCTCGCAGCTCGTCACCTAAAGCCACTGGCTGTTGCCCATCTTTTTCGACTTCGGAAGCGCTAAATTTCCGATCTTCTTCGTCCTCCTGGCGGGTCAACTAAAACAGTCAGCCGTGCAAAGCATGTGCCAATACGAGAGATCCCAGTTACCACTATTAAGATCTACTAAGGAACCAGAGTTGCTTGGTCTACCCTTTTTGTCTTTTGAACCACTAGTTATACCTACTATAGTATAGTGGTATCGGACCACCGGATGCACGGAAGTTATATATATATATATGCATGAAACGATGCATGAACAGCTTCGGCCAAGACCTTCTCGGAGCGACCCCTGACCTCTGGCCACCTCAAGCTGGGATATCTAGTTTCACTGTGAAGGACCTCTGCCACACGTGACATCGCACTCGCAGAACTACTTGTTTTTTCATGCCTTTGCCGTTTTCTTGGTGCATGCTTCCCCAACTCCAAGAGCCCAATGAGTGCTTTCATCGGAAAGGGTGAGTAGCTGCCAAGATCTGTGAAGGGAGCAAGCTGCCAGCATCGGGCTGCCTTTGGCTGTCGGTTCCATCAACACCGTCTCACTTCATCAGACTCGTTACCCAATCAAAGTCTTCATCTTCGGCTTTCTGCGGAACCTCCTCCTCGTCCTCCTCGTCCTCCTCCTCGCCATCATCTTCGATGTCCTCTTCACCGTCTCCACACTCTTCATCCTCTTCCTCGAAGCTAGGGCCAGGGTCCTCGTAGGGTCTGGCCCCGCACGTTCCAAATCTGACTCGATTTTATCCGAAAAGTTGTCTATATGTTTAAAAGAAAGAACATTGAACACACATTATTATAGTACAAAAGAACATTGTACCGTAATATGATCTACTGTAATCCAGCTGCTGAGGAAAAAAGAACAACCCGTCGCATGTGTTGCTGCCTGTCCTCTTCTTTGGCCTCAGGCAGTATTGTGCCAGACCGTGCAGGGCTGCCCTCCGAAGCTACCGGCAAGAACTTCCTCCTCCAGGTCACATTCCGAAGGATGCTGGCTTCAGCCTTGGTATATGGAAAGTCTTTGTCATAGGTGTATTTCATGGGGACATACCCAATGGCCTCATACAAAGCATTGGCCGCGACTTGCTTGTCTTCCACATGCAAGTAGACCTCCTTGTCTCCCCAAACATCCCGCAGCAAACGCTCCAGCACTGCCATGAGCTGCCGTGCTAGCCCTTGACGTCGAAAGGATGGAGTCACACAAAGATTCAACACATAAGGCTTCGACGCGACGCCTGGCTTCGACTTGGCGCCGGGCGCGCGCACGCGGCCGTCAGCTGGCCAAAGAGACAAGTCGACCAACGCGACAAAGCCGTGCTCCGGATGCTCCAGCGCGAGGACCTAAAGCTTTCTGCAAGCAAGGAGATTCTGACAAGAGTCCTATATAGTGACATAGTGTTCCTGTTCAAGGGGAAGCCTGAACCTCAAGCTGGGAAACATACCATGCCAAGTGTCCATCTGAAATCCCAAAAACAAGGAATTGAAAAACATTTAAACAAAAAAGCTCTTCCACACTCCTCAGCTGCCAAACCCAACTCTGGACCTTCGGTGGATCCGTGTGGTGCTGGCCGACTGAGCTTCGGTCGTGGCGCTGCGGCATCGGGTCCCACCAGGCTCCGGCGGGCACCCAAGCGCCCTGCGAGGCCTCTCCTCACACTCTCCAACTCCTCAGTCTTCACCTCAAAGACAGGCACCACAATCTCCATACATCGCTCCACATCCGACAAATCCGCCACCACCACCGTGAGCTGGTCCTCCACCGCGAGCTCGTCCCAGTGGATCTCCCCCAGAAGCTCTGCCAAAAGCACCGCGCGACGTGGAGCACGGTCGCTCGCGCGAGCGCCCCAGCGACGCCTCCGCGTCACCACGGCCCCGACGGCGCCGATGGACCCGACGGCGATGGACCCAACGGCGCTTCCGCGGTGGCGTGGAGCGTGTGGAGCGCGTGGGACACCGTGGGCCGGCCATGTGCGGATGGACACCGTGGGGGAAGACCCCAAGGTTAGCATGATGCGCGGAGAACCGGACGTTTGGAGACCGGTGAAATGAGGAGTCTTTGAGCATCCATCGCACTGGGAAAGGACAATGCCTTAGTCACCCCATGGAATTCCAATGATTTCATGGTGGTAGAACTTGGTCAGTTGCCTGTACATATACGTGATTGTGTATGTCAATTCGACCCACGCGGGTTGGCCCAAGCTGGCTCTTCCTTTGAGACTTGATGTTGCGACTCTTGCACCTATATAAAATCATGGAAGGGCCTGACCTGGCCAGGATCGTACTTGCAGCAAAGCTTCTTAAGCAGGTCCACAAACATGCTCAGTCCAGAGAGGGTCTCAGAAAAAAAGTATATATATATATATAATATCATATTATCATTTAATCATAAATGATATCTGTTGATCTATTGGTTTCACCTCCACGACCTTCACTTTAACTCCTTGAATGTCCACCCACCCAGCGATCTCGAAAGATTTGGGTCGCAGAACTCAGGCAAGTGAATTTATACAATTGCAAGGTCAAGCGGGAACACGAATCCACTCAATTCACATCGCTTGGCTGGCTCGGGCATTTCAACTTCCTGTTGTTCTCCCCATCTTCAATGGCCTAAAGCTACCACCGTTAACCCCCAACCCGTGGAGAAGCACGAACAAGCTTGGGCTGCCACAAGCGATTCCAAGCCCAAAACCGGTTGATGATCCCTTTTATTCGGAAGTCAACTGGACACTGTCAAGGAGCTCAATGCGTGGAAACGGCCTTGCCTCCTTTGGTCAGCAGCACATTGGTGACAGAACTGACCTGATGGTCCGGCGTCCCTTCGATCGTGGGTGCTTCGGGCCTGGAACATGGAATGGAAGAACGCGTCCCACCAAATCATGTCATGGTTTGAGGTGATGGGTTATGATGGGTTTCGTGGTGTCGTGGATAGGAATCGGATGGAACGTCTTGTCTGGCTTCTGATTTGCCGATCTGCTGGCATCGCTCTTGCGAAGGGACATGGGTGGTCTCATGCGCCTTGAGCAAGGCCAGGACACCATGAACACCCTAGCACCTTTCCACCAACCGGCTTGCAAGTGGATGATTTCCGCCAGACACACAGGCCGTCTGATGCGCTCGCCAATCCATATACTTTGGATCTATCCCATGACCTGTAACAGTGGATGATGATGGTTAGTAAAGGCCTTGTTCAAAAATAGTAATAATTGTTTACTGACTGTTACAGGTAATAGGACAGACCCTACATATACTTATTTCTTAATACATCGATTATATCTGCCAAATTGGTCGGGAACCTTCGGAACATGCCGTCGCTGCTCCACCGGCCGGACACAAGCGCCGTTGCCACACACCACCCGGCCCAGAGGAGGCCATGCTGCATGACTCACCAGCGCTGCAAACTTTGGTTTGGATGTATTCCAAGCAGGGTGTACCTCAGCGACACACGGGCTTTGGATGTATTCCAGCACGGCAGTGGACGGTGCTTTTGGTGGGTCTCTCGCCCCAAAATCGCGTCGTTTGACTACCAAGGTGAATTCAATTGCATCAGTTGCATGGGGATTGGCCAGGTTCAGCCCCTCACCATGGCGGCGCCAGGGTCGCGCCGCGACTCCGCCATGGGGGCCTTTTGCTCGTCACGTCATACGTCTTCGTCGCCCCTCACATCTTCGGCGTCGGCGTTCCATGGTGACCCGAGGTCACCGTGTTCTTTGGGGTTTCTGTGCTTCGATAACGATCGGGACTGGACATGGTCTCACGGTGTTCAAACATGGTCTCATGGCTTTTAATTAGTTGGGCTTCCAGAAAAAGAACCAAACGAGGATTATGAGTTGCGTGCAGCAGGCAAGACCAGAAATATATAGATCTAGAAATATCAGGCATGGCTTTTAGGTAATCCTGATCTTGCACATCGACTCTGGCACATGGCCTGTTGACGAAGGTCAAACAAATCGCAAAGAGTCAAATTGCCATGGCCCAAGTGGTGCTTTTCTCAACATCAAAATCTGGTAAATATAGATCGACTAGTGCTTTCCCTTCCATCCGTTTGTGTTGCTTGGATTAAGCTTGGTGAAACAGGAAGCCATTCCGCAGGAGAAGCCTCAAGACATCAACATCCCAAGATTCACATGGAATTCCAAGATTCGCCCTGTCACTACTACCATCGCTTCGTCAGCCCTAGAAGCTTTGCCTGTTTGCAGAACTCACTGGTAGTGAATTTGGTCCCCAACTTGGGCCACATGCAACACGTGCGACGAACACACGTGCGACGTGTCACGCGTTGGGATGTCCTCCTCGCCTCTCTTCAACCCCTGGGCCTCCGGGCACTCGCCAGGGGCGTGGCGTCGCCTCACTTCTGGCGGATCGCCTGGCCACTTCTCGGCGCAAAATGGTCGAACTATGATAGTCAGGTGGAGTAGATCCCTGTCTCAAAAGAACAAGGTCGAGGACAAGCAGGTAGACTCATCAGGCATTAGGCAAAGCAAAGATCTTCCGCGAAGAGCAGCATAGCAGTGCCCAAGAAAGAACATGAGGGCCTTTCAGCAGGGCAGTTATGCCACAGTGTGACTCAACCAACATAGGCAATGCCTAACGTCTACGATGCGTCGTGCTGTCTTCTTCGCTCGGCATGTGAATCCCGGAACTCGCCGTCGGCGCAATCGAGTGGAACTCCGCCGAACGGATCACACATCCCGACGTCGGACCGATGATGTTCGCCGAAGATGTCGTGAAAAGCATCCTACCATCTTTGGGCAAAGCAATTATAGCGCATGGTACCATATGGTACCGAGAGGTTCGAACCGTTGGTTCACCTGACAGAAGAGGCTGGAAACCATCTCTGCCACATCCAGGAACACGTTTATAGTTGGCATACTCTTCGCTCTCATGTATGGTTTGATGTCTTGAGGCAGTTGCACATGCTCACCTATGACATCTGATCAACCAACATCAAACTTCCAAGATCTTCCAAGACATCATGCGTGCGCATGCCTTTTTCCATCACGTGTCCCTGCCCGTTCAAGGGTTACCTCTGAGTCACTTGAGGTACGTGACGTCAAGTAGAAGGCTTGATGCGAACGGCGCGCGAACGGCTCGCGCACCCCGCGGGCCGGCCCCAGGCGACTCTTTTCAAACGGCGCGCTCCCAACCCCTCAGAGGGCGCTCGTTTCCATGGGCTCGCCGAAGCAAAGCGGACCTGTTCCATCAGACCTGAGCGGAAGGAAGGTGCAGCGATGGCGCACGAAGATTGGCCGAAGATGCGGTGAAGATGGGACTGAGTCCGTCCTCTGCTTCTGAAACAGCAAAAAATACATCTGCAAAGGAGCATGGTCTGATGATGCACTGCCTCAGGGTCCATGTTCCACTCATGTGATTGCCTCAAAGTGAAAAGAAGTTAAATAATTACTACCCTCGCATACCCTCGCAATAAGCTGACCTCTACCCGCTCGCCATCCACAGGGCCTGTACAACACAGGGAATGAGGTGGATTGAATAGCCTCAACATGGACACTGCCTTTTGTGCCCAACATCCAGCAGAACATGATAGAACATGCAGCCCAACCAGTTGGTCAAGTCAGACTATCGAGTTCCAAAGCCTTTCGGCTGTTCACACAGCTTCTCGCCCCAGTTTGGCCCAAGCGGCGATCTTGAATTGCCAGGAGCAGCTCGGGCCATTGCCCACGCGCTCACAGGTGACCGACTCAATTGCATGCTGTTTGAGCTTCGTGAAGGCGTTCACGCCCAAACGGCGCTCTTCGAGAAACCTTGGCTCTTCTTTTTCCGCTCGCGGAACATACGACGATGAGAGGTTCTCTGAGAAGAAACTTCAATCTAGGCTCTAGGACTCTAGGACCCTGTGGGTGGTTGTTTGGACCATTTGCGGCGAGGTGCCTCAAGAACTGCTGAAGGTGCAAAAGGATCCAGTTGCTGACGTTAACAGGTGACATGTGTTTAACATTTAAGATTGAGACAGAATCCCTTTCAGTAGCACAAATTGTCACACTCCTCAATTGGTCCTAAGATGCTATAAATCTATAAATTAGGGTTAAAGTGAAACTGTTCATGATTCTATCTACTGCTGCATCTATGGCTCGTTGATCTATTTATAGCTTGGGAAGTCCTGGTGTGATGGTGGTGGTGGTGGTGGTGGTGGTGGTGGTGGTGGTGGTGGTGGTGGTG
>CAXAMN010020935.1:0-60984 GCA_963970005.1 Durusdinium trenchii | reverse complement strand
TCAAAACCGACTCAGCCACGTCCGGCCACGTCACCGTCTCACCAAGCTTCGTTTTGTTCTGGCCAGGTTTTTGCAGCAACTGCCACTCATCTTTTTTCTTTGCGATGGATTCCAGGATGAGCTGCCAGGAGTATAACTCCTTTCGGCAGACAGGTCGAGGATTGAAACAAAAATAACAGATAAACGTTCAGGGAAGATCAGTGCAGAACAGCTATGATGACGCTGATGATGGTGATAACGTTGATGAATATATAGTTATAATGATAGGTGAGATGTTTCACACACACACAGTGGCAGTGAACGACTATATACTATAATATACGTATATGTTTCAACTATGCTTGCCTAAGGCAAAGAAGGCCATGAGCAACAAAGGGTCCTTGGGCCGAGCAGCAACGGCGATCGCTATGGTGGACCAGTTCACTTCGTTGGCAGCCGGCGCAGATCCTTTAACACTCCAGCATGCAGTGGGCCACCTGGAGGTGCATCTCGTGGCTGTCATTTTGGACAAGAAGGGCAGGGCTCATGTGAAGATGGAGGATGCGTGCCGTGAGGTGTTGGTGGAGTTGGGGCTGGGGATCACCATCCCAAGTGAATGGGTCGCGAAGGGTTCCACAACCGCGACCCCCAGCACCGCAGCGAAGAAAGCTGAAGTCTTTAGAACCTATGATGACTCAGGGCGCATGACCAACACCGTAGAAGTGATCAAGGGGCTTGGTTTTGTCGTCGGTCAGAAGGTAGAAAGGCATGACCAAGTGGGCATCATTCGCAGCATCAGTGAAGGTGAAGTTGAGCTGCAGATGGAAGAGCCCACCAAGACGAACGTCTGGGTGAACTCGTCATCGTTCGTGCAGAATGAGTGGAAGATCGCTCATGTCCCCAAGCAACAAGAGGAGGTCCATTGGCTGCCAGATTCGCCGCTGAGATGCGCTGAGTTCAGGCTGATGGCGATGAAGGCGGCAGTCTGCCGTGCAATGGCGGAGCAAATGGAGAAGCACAAGAACTTTGAGACTCTCCAATTGTGGGCTCATCCCAAGGCTGTCACGGTCACCAGCACCTTCGGCCAGAAGAAGCTTGCGATCCCACGCGTCACCTCCCGCGTACAGTTCATAGAAGCCACGAAGGTGACGGATGACCATTTGGTGATCGGCATTTTTGACCATATGTCAGTGGTGCTCACAGGCATGAACAAAGTAGGCAAGATTCCTGGTGAGGGATTCCAATGTCCCTTTTGGTTCATTCCCCGCACTTCCGAATCAGATGATGCGAACATGGAGGCGAGCAGGTTTGAAGTCGTGAACCTTTGATCAGGAATTTACGCATATATGGCATTGGTATACATTAACAGGTAATAGTTATAAACAAACCACAATCAAACGATACCACTATCACTAGAGTGATTTACGATCATGTTCAATACATTTCCATATACTCTTGAGCCAAGAAATGTGATGGAACCACGGGGTGAACCTATATATAGTCCATGCAATTACAAACCCAACAGGTCTGGCCGAGCGTCGATGACATGAAGAAGCGGACGTTGGCTTTGGACAAGCCAATCAGTTTGCCACAGCTCCGCAACGCGACGTCATTGAAGAATGGCGATGAGCTCTTCGTCTACGCGGCCAAAAAGACCCTGACTCATGTAGATGAGGCACCACTGAGAGATCGACCCGCGAAAAGAATTCGCCACTGAGGGGGGCGCCGCACAGGGGACTCATCATACAGCTCAGACATGTTCAGACATGTTTACGTTTATTTGGTTTTTCTGTTTCATTCCTCGACGCTATCTGCGGGAGTTGCTCCCGGTACCTGAAAGGAATGAAACTTTGGTGGTTTTAGTCCCTGCAGGCGCCCCTCCGTGTGAACTTCTCAGTACGATCCGTGGCCCAGCCACGCACTTTGAAGCTGAATGCAGGGTAGTGCCAGCTCGAGACCACATGCATCACACCTTTCTTATTGTGTATCGTTTCAACCTTCGAACTGTATGACGGAGTACATGTATATATATTTCGTAATGCTCCTGGCACGGAGAACATGGATATATACAGTATATATATATATATATGGGCTGGCATGATGGACTGCAGGAGAGCAACGCACGACAAAAACACAGTGTACTGGGCGCGTCCAACAACGTGGCTTCAACAGTTTTCCAGTTTGTCGTTGCCTTGTATATATAGGAGTCAGTCCATGCCCACTGGCTGCCGTAGCCGTTTGTGCCTGTAGGGAGTTACTCCTGGCCACAGACTGCAGTGGCCGTTTGTAGGCTTGCTTGCCTGCAGGGAGTCACTATAGGCCACTGGCTGCAGTATCATGGATGACTCTGCCTTACAGGACGCCAGGGATGATGATGATGATGACGAAGGCCCAGTCCAGCTGTCCATCGACCGTGTGACCCGAGTGAGCTTGGGTAAGCTCAGGTGGTTTCCAGAAACCCATGAGTTTGAGGGCAAAACCTATGCCAGCCTTTCGCGATTTGATCCCCAATTGGTCAAGGTCATCACTGGCAAAGGCATGAACAGACACGCCAAAAGAAGAGTATGGGGATTGGATGTCCAATGGTGGGCGGCTACTAGACAATTGAGACCTTCATTGTTTGTTTCAGCACCTTTTGTGTTTTTGACACCAACTTATATGGAACACACATAGTTTGGAATAGTTTGGAAACCTAGTTGGACGTTAGGACATGATGCCTGCACAGCCCTTTTGCGCAAGCATATCCTCTCCGGCGTGCAGGAAGGGGAGCCCCAACCAAAGCTTCGACCGGCCAGGGAAGATGACAAGTTCATCGTCAGCCGAGATGTTGTAGTGTCTCTGCCGGAGTTTGAGCACGACAACGAAGTCTTTGGGCCGCTGGAGTGCAGGATGCTTTGGAGTGTAAAAGCCAAAGAGGTGCATGTCGAGCTGACAGAGGCGAACCTCCGGTATGTTTTCGCGGCGCTCCAGCACTCGCCGCCTGCTGAAAAGAAGATTGAAAAGAAGAGCAAAGGTGAAGGCTGTGTAGCTGCGTCGCCGAAAAGGAAACGACGCAAATTAAAGAAGAGACCTAGTCAGGCTAGTCAGGATGATCCAGAGCAACCCTCTGAGCCTGGTGCTGCTTCTCTTGGTGCCTAATGACAGGCTGCTCCCTGCGCCAATGGCACGAAACAGTGTTGGAGAGTGAGACTGGTGTGCGCTAAGTCTGTTTGACTTTGAGAAAGCCTGTTGGAGTGTGAGAATGTGCACTAAGCTTGATGGAACATGTTGATGTATGTAACTACAACGCCATCGCAAATTGTTCGGACAAACGTGTTTCCCACCATGGACATGGAACCTTCAACCGAAGCCGTGTTGAGTAGGGTAGGCACAGTGAGTTCCACGGGTTTCCCACCATGGACTTTGCGCCTTCAACCATATCGTATGACCAGAAGGTCAAGGTGATGGCTATTATGGCCGAAGCCATTTGCCTTTTGAAGGTGGCGATGAAGCAAGTTGAAGACCTAGAGGTCACGCTGTGGCAGATCTTGGAGATGCCGGACCCATGGATGGGCCCACCGCCGGACAAGCGCTCCATGGAGTCCGCAGAAGCCCATGACTCCTTTGCCAAACGGCGCCGGATTCGGTTGGGTGGGAGTGATGAAACTTTGGTCTTGGGGCAAACAGGGACATCTTCAACGGCTGTCGATGATCCAATCTCCCAGTTCCCAGCAACGTTTGTCCCGGAGTAGCTCCTATATAGGCCGGAGAGGAGTTCCCCTGGCTTGCAAAGCCTGGTGCCGATTGGAGCTTGCTCCTGGCCCCGTTCGGTACCTGGCGAATGCAGTCTGTAGGAGTTGCTCCTGGCGAATGTAGCCTCTTCCTCGTGTGGACAAAAAAAGGAGTGATGTTGCTTCACATGTACCTTTTCCTAAACAATCACTGTTTGAGCTGACGCGTTGCGAGCGTTTTGCTATATAATGCTGATACTTATAGAGCATGTTTGGAGCATCATAGTTTGATTGACAGCGGAGTTAGATGACTATCAACGTATGGAACCAGACATCACACTTGGATAAGATCAGGAATCTGAAAGATAAAGACATTGCTTTGTGGAGCCACATTTTGTGTACTTCATTTTGGACTATATGACAGTTTGTGCGTGTGAGGCCCTATTGCCACAACGGCCGCTGGCTTACACAGATCAGGCGGGAATGTGTTTGGAGTCGACTTGATGTGTTTGGAGCCACCTTGATGTGCTTTGAATTGATCGCGTTGCGCAGTTCGTGGGTAATTGATTGTGTCCATGTGTTGTCTCATTTATCGTTTGTCGAATGCCATTGTGTTCAGACATGTCCGACAGCGTGGCTTCCACAATGTTTGCAACTCTTTTCCGCAGCCTGGGCTCCACAGCCCGGACGTTGTTTTGCTCCTGGGCACTGGCTTTGCCTGTTGCCGGTTGAGCTGCTCCTGGTCCCCTTTGTTTGTGCCTGTGCCGGCACAGACTTGCTCCTGGTACTTGGCTGCTTGCCTTGTACCGTTAGGAGTTGCTCCTGGTACTTGGCTGCTTGCCTTGTACCGCGCGGAGTCGCTCCTGGTACCGGTGCTTGGCTGCTTGCCTTGTACCGTTAGGAGTTGCTCCTGGTACTTGGCTGCTTGCCTTGTACCGTCAGGAGTCGCTTCTAGCTGGTACTTGGCTGATTGCCTTGTGCCGGCTGGAGCCATGGCGGACGCTTCCTCGTGCGACGTTTTGATGGTGCAGGCGGAGGCTGAGCCTGACCCTGAGCTGCCCACCTTTGCGGGTGGCAAGAGCGGTCCCGACGTGCCAGACAAAAGGTGCCCCTTGTGCGGCTACTCGAACCCGAACATCTCGCACTACTGCTATATCCAGGGGTCAAGGATTGCAACCCTTGTGGACCCTGATTTCAAGACGGCAATGCCCCACATGGAGAACGTGTCAGACCTGGCGGATACGCAACCTTGCCAATTTGTATGCTACAAGTGTGCTGGGAGGGCCGCGAACGAGAACTACGAGCACCCAACAAGAGATGGCCCCAGCTGCAAGTTCAAGAAGCTCTCATTGCGCTGCCTGAAGTCCAAGGCAGATGATTTCACAGTGCGCCAATCTCTTCAGAAGGTGGAGCACTCTTTCGACAAGACTGTCAGCCAACAGGTGCTGGTCACCATGGAGGGATTGCGCGACACCCGCATCAAACGCGGGTCGGACTGGGTCACCCAGCTGTCGTCCCAGAAGACCTGGGTGTGCGACATCCAGCTGCTGTACGGCTGCGGCGCCTGTGGGCTTCTGCCCTTGCGGTCAGGGTCGTGGTTCTTGATGCGCAACCCCAATGAGAGGGAGTTCTGGGCCTGTGGCCAGTGCGGGGAGCGGTACTTGAATGGCTCCAGTCCGCAGTACCTGATCCTGAAGCTGGATAATCAGCACGACCCCATGGTATTCAGGGTCGGCCAGATCATGCCCCGGCTGGAGAATGAGATCAAGATTTTGCAGATGGCACAGATCTTCACGAAGCTGGACATGTCAAAGGAGAACTTCACAGATGAAGATGTCATCTCAGCCATTTGTGCTGTGGCCGACATAGCCACTGACCGGATGCGGGCCTACTTGCCGGTGCAGTACTTCACTGCCAAACCCCCAACGAAGTACCCCCACGCAAAGATGATCTGCCAGCATGAGGAGCTGAGCATTCCGGGCCCGGGCAGGCAGTTTCCCGGCTTTCAGGTCACCTGCGACGTCCCTATCCTGGACTATGGATCAGTGGCCCACATTGTGTACCTGGCGGCTTCGACCATTGATCTGACCATCGTGAGCCCGGGCATCCTGGGCAAGAGGCAGAAGAAATATATGCAGAACCTGCTGGTTGAGGTCCGAAAGGAGCAGGATAAGATGCGCGTTGCCAAGATGTGAAGATTCGGTTGACTTGGTGTTACTACTGTAACATGTTTCAACAATTGTGTTGATGCAACTCATTTCATCAACCTATAGACTTGAGATGTGTGAGAAACCAGATGTTTATGGCAGATCACTCAAAACCGGATCTTTATGTCCTTGGCACGGAGGGGACGCCGTACAGGGGACGCATCATACAGCTCAGACATGTTCAGACATGTTTACGTTTATTTGGTTTTTCCGTTTCATTCCTCGACGCTATCTGCGGGAGTTGCTCCCGGTACCTGAAAGGAATGAAACTTTGGTGGTTTTAGTCCCATGCGCCCCTCCGTGCGAAATCCGTGGCCTCCAGCC
Source organism: Durusdinium trenchii (assembly GCA_963970005.1). Lineage (NCBI taxonomy): Eukaryota > Dinophyceae > Suessiales > Symbiodiniaceae > Durusdinium > Durusdinium trenchii. Next base: position 54,764 of record CAXAMN010020935.1, on the reverse strand, counting down.
ACGCACTTTGGAATCTTTGGAGCTGACTGCAGGGTAGTGCCAGCTCGAGACAACATGAACCTAGATTCGAGACCACATGCATCACAACTGTATTGTGTTTTGTTTCAACCTGGCAAATTAGAAGAAACATGTATATTTTGTAATGCTCCTGGCACGGAGAGTATGAGGGCTGGCATGAGGAACTGCAGGAGAGCACCCAACAAAAACAATGTGTATTGGTTCGATTTGCACAGGGTATAGGAGGATATCTTGTTAAAGGTTGGTGACCATGTTTCATTGTGTACATCCAGTTCCTTTGAAGACATTGTGTGCTGCAGGCCATACCTTGGAAGAGCTTGAGGCGCAACCTAGCCGAGTGGTTTATAGACTTGAGACGTGTGAGACGACTATGATTACGACTATGTTGAATGGGAAAGCTGAAAATCTAGGTTCTGAGTGCTATCTATTTGAGTTGTGTTGCAGCAAAAACTCATTGGTTGGCAATTGCTGAAACAAGTCTAAATGAAAATTGATGCAATGGTATTGTATTTTTTCAACTGAAAAGTTCAGTGAATGTTAGCAAATCAATTTAAATGCATTGGTAATGTCAAAGGTTCAAAAAAAAATGGGCAGCGTTTCCCCCTATTAGCTGATCATGTGATATGTTTTCCAGAGGCAATCTTGTCTTGAGTTTTTGTGGATCCACAAAAATTCAATATGTTTTTTTGTGGATCCACAAAAAGTCAACGTCACTTTTTGTGGATCCACATTTTAAACTGTAAGCCTTCAACTTTGTTTTGTGGATCCACAATTCTGAATTTTTATTTTTGTGGATCCACAATTTTGTGATTGTTTTTTTGTGGATCCACAAAAGTGAAAATATTTAGTTTTGAGTTTGGCTTCACTGATTGAGATTGGTTCCTTTGTACGCGAGGCTCGTTTTGCAATGATTGGCTATACTTCTCTGAGAAGGCGTGACTGGATTGAAGAGTTGCTTTGCAATTAAATGTTGTCATGGTTTCATTAACTATTGTTGTGATTGCCATGAGTCGCGGCACAGGTTGCATTCTTTTTAGGTTGAGTCTTTGAACCTGTCATACATTCTATACCACTGCTCACCGCTCGTTTGTTGAAGGTATTGTATGTTCTTGTTCGGCGCAGAGTTCATGTGCTATGGATTGCTGGTAATCACATTGACCTGTCGAATGTTGTTTTGACATGGTTTTTGTTGGAGAATGTTGTTAGCGTACACTTTCGAATGTTGTCTCGCCGCTCGATTGTTGAAGGTATAATATGTTCTTGCTTGGCGCGGAGGTCAGGCGGAATGGCTTGTCAACGGGCTGTGCGCCAGAACTGCGAACTGTTTGGTATGATATATGTGTGAACGTTGAACGACCAACCCAATAGACCTCCAATGCAACTTACAGTGAGGGTTGCCAGGAGTGACTCCTATATCGGCTCATGTCTCATGCCAGGAGTGACTCCTGTCGGCGCTTGCAGACCATCTCACATTGAAGTACTTGAAGTACTGTATGCGTTTGCAATGGGTTTGTTTCATAAACCTATAAATGTTATGTTTTTTGACAGTCATGTCGGCCTATAGTCAAATGCAGTCTTCACCTCTGCTGCTGGCGAGCTCACAGGCCCAGCCAGCCCACTGCCTTGGAAGGTGGACCCTTGAGGCGCGCCTCCTGAACTGAAACCATGACCTCGTGTGAGGTTTGTGCCAATGGCTGTTGTGTCCCTCCTCAGCTGGATGGCTCACATTGGCGCTTGTGGCTGCACTGAACATGTATAGTGAACATATGCGGCATCACTTACGCATACACGTTCATCATTGTGCACATTGTAGTCCTATGTATTCAAAACCAGTAGTACACACACTTCAAACCCGGGTAGTCACTATATTCTCTATATATGCCATGTGTGACGAGCCGAACCCAGCATGGAGCGCTGACGACCATGAGCTTTATGACAATTGGGGTGAGTGGGACGAGTCAGGACATAAGGCGCGAGTGGGTTGGCTGGAGTGGAGTGAGGTTGATGTGCTCGGGTTCACACGTTGGTTTGCTTATGTGCTCAGGTGCAGGGCATCGATCAAAGTCAATTTCCACATGTGTTTCCGCCTGTGCCACCGGGCGTGCCAGACTCTTGCGGTGCATGTCAGCCTGTGATGCTGTGTTCATGTGAAGAGTGAACGTGTTGTAACGAATAGTGAACGTACTTGTTTCATGTGACGCCAATTGATCTAAGGATGGATATCGAACCGAGGCTCGCATTGAGATCATAAAACATTTGTGTTCAGTTGGACCACATCATGTGTGCGGTACCTGTGCATGAGATGCAGGGGGCTGAATGGCCGCGCGTGTCAGACTTCAAGAGACCACTGCCGCCACCGCCTGTACCGGAGCCTGCTAGAGCACCGCAGCGTGCTAAACCACCGGAGCCTCGTGAGCCACCCCCATGGAAGTCTGCTCGTGCTTTGAATGAGTCTTGGCAACATAGTTCACCGACACTTTATCAATCATGGAAACTTGTTTGGTTAAGCTTCCTCGCGTGACATTGGCTATATGTGGACATTGCATTTGGCAAGCACGTAATTGGTCAGATCAAAGCGAAGCCTATGCCTGGCAAGAAGCGCAAGATGCTGACTGACACATCACAGCAGGCCAACCAACATTATTGCAAAGGAGTGTCGCACACGCATTGCAACCTGTCATCCAGTGGCCTGACAGGTGCAACACGCATCAGCTCCACATTCTGAGCTTGCATCGAGCTGTGCAACATGCAGTGTACAGTCACCTCAGGCGGCAGTTTGCCTATACACGCGAACACTATTTTGTAGGCTTCTAGAGAGGTGAGGAATGAATATGTGTGTGAGTGATGTGAGTGCTTTGTTTGTGAATGTGATTGAACATATGGTGTTGGTGTCATTGTTCAGGCAAGCACTACCACGCTCAGTGTGAGGGCCCCCCCTAGGCCTCAAGGATATCAATGGTTGGACGCCTTTTACACGGTCCACGGCAAGGTGGGACGGCTTCGTGCAGAGTTTGGGCAGTGAACCACTTCAGGTTGCACTATGGCGTTGTTGCTTGCGCGCAGGATGCCACGCCTCCCACAGGGGCGGCCTTGACGCCGGCCTTTCTGCAGGACTTGGCGTACAGGAGCATGGAACTGCAAGCAAAGGCCACTTGCGATGTCACGTTGGTGGTCCTGCATGTGAAGCCATGTCTTGCGCAGGCCATGCTGGAGGATGAAGAGGTGGAGGTGGAGGATGCTCCTGAGGGTGTGGTGATGTGGCATCATGGCAAGAAGGACACCTGGCATAGGAGGCAAAACATGCTTCTGCAATAGTGTGGAATGTTGCAGACACATACATACATTGCTTCAGGTCTATCATGTACAGACTCACCTATGTGCCCAATTGATCGCCCAATTGATCGCTCAAGCTCAGGAGTGCTGGCTGGGTAATGGCTTGGTATTGATTGACAGAAAGCTGATCCCAGAAGCTGACGTCCCGGCCTACCGCGCTCGATCAGTGGAACGTTTGACCTCTACAAAAACGATGATGAAGGCCTCTCGGTGCGCATGCTCCTAGACTAGAAGCTCACGTTGTCTTGTTTCAGTGCGCAGTGTGGTTGATTGAATGGCCTGAGTTGTTCAGGACGCTCAGAAGAACCTGCGCAGGGTTGAGGATGACGTCCCTTAGCTCAATGTTTGCTTGTGTGCATGCAATTCATGCAGCACATCACTCCATGTGTGTGTTTTGTGGTCCCCGATTGCATTGACGTTCTTCACCGCTCTGAGGTAGCCAGGGGAAGCAGGCTGACGAATGAGGAGCGGCGGGAGACTATCACCGCTGTGAAAGACATGGCGCGTGCCTTGAAGGACGTTGCGCAGAACAAAAAGTAGATCTGCAGCCAGCCATGGTGGACATGTGCAACTATGAACTCAACACTCAACCCTCAGCATCAACCCTCTCACACACTCATTTATGCAAATGTGCGCATTCTCATATCACTTTACACCCTCACTTAGAAGATGGCAGGCTGCAGGTATAATCGTGGCCATCAATATAATGATGGGCTACCTCCTTTTCACAACCACTCCAATGTGCAGGGACAGTGACTGGCTTGGTGAATCAGTTTCACAAAGCCCAGGCGTTTCACATGAGCCTGCAGGAGTCACTCCCGGCAACCCTGCGGCAGTCCCAGCTGTTCTCAGTTGGGTGACAGCCGCACGGAGTTGCTCCTGGCCAGGCACCCATATATGCGGCAGTCCCAGCTGTTCTCAGTTGGCCGACAGCCGAACAGGAGGTGCGCATGGCAACCCTGCACTGCCGTACAGCTTTTCGCAGCTGAGCGACTGAGACCCAGAAAACGCGAGGCTTGCGTGTCCATGCATGGTACATATGAGTGCAAGTTCATCCGCTGTGGTGGAACAGGTGTTTTTGTTTTGTGAACCTGTTGTACCGCCTGTGCTCACGCGTTCATGTCACCGAACAAATCCTCTGCCGCCCTGCCCACAGGTTGGTTCATCATCATCGAAGCTGGTACATGCCCCAGGCGCGCCTTGCGTGTGGTGATGCCAGTCATGACTTGCCTCGACGTTGTCATTGGTGACACACAACACTAATGCAAGTGCATCTTTGTGAAGCTTGATGTCACCTACCAGTCGAAGAAGCACGATGTGTGAGCACAGACCCTCACTATATAGCGTGGCCCAAGTATATTCGGTCGCGCAACTCATTGACGTAGGGTTGAACATTGTGGTTGTTTATGTGTTTATAGTTGTAAGACCCCATTGGAACGATCAATAATGCTCCACCTATAGGCACAGCACTCTGTTGGCACATGTTTCACAAATTGTAAATTGGTTGACACGCCTGTGCACATTAGGTCATGTGTGTCGGGGCTCAGTATATAGTGGACTGGTTGTGCCCTGCCCATGTGCGCGCGTTCAATCCAGCATGGCCACCCCAGCAGAGAGTCTTGCGTTGCAAATGGTACAATGTGTTTCTTGTTTGAGGGTGGTTCTTATTTTGTCTTCATGGTCATTAAATCTGATGTTGGCAACGGATACATATGTATAACCATATATAGCCGATATTCACGGTTACACTCGTATACATTTGATGGTTGTCAGTTGTCAGCATCAGGAGGTTGAAGAAAAACATAGAGGAGATTCAGAAGTTCCTCCATTCCCAGCAGGGCAAGCCCCGGTTCAACGAGATGAGGGCTGCCCAGGCGAAGCAGCTGTGTAGGAGCATTTCCGAAAGTGGCCTGACGTGGAGCGGCCTCACAGAGGTCAGTGAATTGTTATGCTCGTCTGCGGTGTGGACACCGGAGCAGGTGGCGTCGTTCCAGGACGCGGTGAGCACACTTGCCATTGAAGAACCCACACAGCCAGGTTTGCGCCGAAGCAGACCGCCTCAGACCTGCAAGCACTTTGCGCCGTTTCTCGCAACAGAAGATGTGCTGAAGTTGAAGAGCTCTGACGTTCCGGCCAGCTCAAAGGTCGATGTATTGGTCATCAGATGTGTTCCCAGATTGCACTTCCTTCCAAATGTTTGTACTGCATGTGTGTGTATCATGTATGCACTGATGCGCACCATATAACAACATCAAAATAGTTTTTGTAGTGTTTGACGTTTATATAAACCTATCCCAGTTCCTGTCAGGGTACTTGAGCGAATTATAGGTCATATCAATTAGTATTCCTGGGCATAGATGTTCATAGTCGTTTTGTGATTTGCGCCAAGGTATCTATTGGCCTGCATCTTCCAACGGAACCCACGATCAGGGAAGTGTTCAGGGCTGGAGTAGCCCTGGGTTTGCAGTTGCCAAGGAAGCGGACAGAGCAGCTGGCATTGCTTGATCGCTTCAAAAGATTCTTGAAGTCACAGGTCCGAAACAGCGCGAAGGTTCCAGGCGAGCAGCTCGTGCGTGAGTTTCCTGAGCGACCAGACTCTCTGCCGGAACAATGGAAGATAGTGTACGAAAAGGAACCATCGGCAGGTGTCATGCTGGAGGCTAAGCACATGACGCCCGAGTACACCATTTCACTGAGGAGCAGCGACAAGCATGTGCAGAACGAAAGGGCAGAGGTTGAACACCCTGCAGTCACGACAGGTGTGTCTTCAATGGAACGTGCGATGCGCATGATGGCTGAGATGTTCCAAGGTGTACTGAATAAGAACACAGATAATGCTGGCTGCAATCTGACCATGACAAAGCCGAGAGGGAGGAGGCCGCTCATGTTGCAAGATGCAGAAGAACACGACACTCCGACATCGGCTCCGGCAGCATCGCCTCGAGGATCGCCTCCGGCACCATCACCTCCGGCAGCATCGCCTTCGGCAACAGCGGCTCCGGCGCAATCGCCTGCCGCGTCGCCTGCAGCCACCGCACAGACGGCAGGCATGCGGCTACCGACAATAGACGTTGAAGAAGATGAAGAAGATGCTGCAGAAGCCGATGCTGCAGCGTACAGGGCTGCCAAGATGAAGCGTCCAGCCGCAGCTGCGAAGCTTCCTGGCGCTGCGGGCGCCAGAAAGAAGTCGAAGCTTGCGAAAGGAGTCGCTCCTGCAGCTGAGGCAACTGGAGGGGTCCAGAAGCCGAAGCTGCCCAAAGGAGTCGCTCCTGGAGCTGGGGCAACTGGACGGGTCCAGAAGCCGAAGCAGCCGAAAAGAGTCGCTCCTGCAGAGGCACATGAAGTAGCCGGGCATGAAAAGTCGATGGCGTCCCGGCCGGCAAAGATGGAGACGGGCGATCCCACAGTCTTCTACAAGGGAGGCAAGATTCACCGGAATGAAAAAGCGACATGTTTCAGAGTCTTTATGTCTGAAAAAGACAAATGTGACAAAAAGGTCGCGTGGAAGACATGCGGCGAAGATGCTGCTTGGGAGAAAGCATGCAAACTTTTGGAGGACAAGTGATTGTGGAGAAAAACATGACGTGGCAACGCTTGAATACCTTATGACATCACGTGTTTGCTGTGTGCTGCGCTGTGGCTTTTGTTATCTATATATATATATGCAGCCATTTTCAGTTGCCAAGCTGAATGTTTCTTTGTTCTTTCTGTTTCAATCCTCGACCTGTTTGCTGGCAGGAGTTGCCCCCGGCAACACTACAGTATTGAAACTCGAACGGTTTCATCAAAGGAATGCCAGTCCAACCCATATATATACGTTCTTTTTGTTTCAATTCGCACTCTGCTTGCCTGCAGGAGTCTCTCCCGGTATAGCGGTAGCGTCAGATGATCAACTCTTTTGGCAAGAGATGTAAATATGATCAGTTCTCATAGTGATATATATGGTGAAGCAAATCATGACCAATGCTCATGGTGCAACACATCGCACCAAGGCTGAAGAATCACATTATTTGTGAGTTTCGGAGTCTCTGCAGGCATGGTCGTTCTGCAGCGATGGCGCCCAAGACACTTTCGGATGTCAGTGGAAACAAATTCGTTTCCTCCAGCGCTTTGAGCGTTGTGCTGACCAATGTCAAACACAATCCTGACCTCCTGAAGCAGGGTCTGACCCGGTGGAGCCTTAAACGCAAACGGGTGGCTGAACTAGCTGCTTGGCTGGTAGTTCACAATTGCAGTTTGCATTTTGTTGTTGAACAAATAACAAAAGTTCTGCGAAGTTTTGGTGTATAAACAACCACATTATACAGCTGCTTCGTGAGCTTGAGGATATTGCCGGCCCCCACGGGCACTTGATTCGAGAGATCACCTTCACAATGACGAAAGGTGCTCCTTTGAAAGTGCCATACATCGACCCGGTCAGCTGGCTTGACCACATACTCCAGCAGAGTCCAGCCGTACATCAAGTATATTTGCAGAAGCTCACGGAGTTTCCTCCAGAGCAGGCAGAGTGGCGAGTGGTGATTTACACCGACGAGGTGACCCCGGGGAATCCTCTGAAGGCCCGGAACAAAAGGAAGGTTTGGGCAGTGTATTGGTCCTTCTTGGAGCTGGGGGAAAATCTCTGCAACGAATTGTTTTGGTACACCTTCCTGGTTGTGCGCTCAGATGAGGTTTCTTCTGCCAAGAAGAAGAGGAAACGTCATGCAGCGCCAACCATTGCAGATGGCATGTCTCAGGTATTCCGGGAGGTGATCAAAGTTTTTGTTGACGGAACGTCGTCGCTGATCCACGGGAAGGTCATGCATGCCCTTGGTCGATTGCTAGTTGCAAAGCCAAGGGTGCTAATCGGCGACGAACCGGCGATCAAACACTGCATCGGTCACAAAGGAAGTGCTGGGAACAAACCCTGCCTTCTTTGCAGGAACTGTGTGAACTTCCGGTCAGACCTGTGGAGACACCACCCGGAGCTGGTTGCACACAGCGCCCACCGCTTTGAAAGCTTCCGTGCTGCCAGCAATGTGAGCATATGGTCAGGCGTGAATTTGCTGAACAGCCGGAAGGACATTTTGACCAAAAAGGAGTTTGCAGAGCTGGAGCAGTCCATTGGTCTCAACTGGACACCGCGCTCTGTATTGTGGGATGAAAACTTGCGTAGTGTTTTCAAACCAGCGGAGATGATCCAATACGATTGGATGCATGTGTTTTTGGTACAGGGGTTGTTCCAGCTGGAGGTCAACTTGGCACTGGGCAGGTTGTCCTCCAAAGGCTTTTCTTATGAACGCATTCACCCGTTCCTGATACCTGGCCGATCATTAAGTAAAGGTGTGTGTGTTCGCAACTGCTTTTGGCTACTGCATGGTCCCTTTGCTAAAGCAAACCTCCGTAACATATACATATGTATTTCACTCCAAGTAGTATAATGAATAAATACATATGTATCATCATCAACCGAAATCGTATCATCACTCCAACTATGTATTTCAATACATATGTATATCGGGGCTGGTCACAGGAGCATCGCCCAGCTAAGTACATGACGCCCAAAGCTGTTTCCTTTCCTTTCAATCTCCTTGCAAGGAGCTCACTCAATTGGCCAAAAAGGATGGAACGCAACCACATTGGGGCCTTCGAGTTTGAAGGCGATTCGTTTTCATGCACAGCATCAGACGGCTTGGGCCTTTATGCTGCCTTGAGATCTTATATGTTTGAATTGGGTGTTCATTCTGAAGGAGGCCCTGACGCCGATGTGGCCAAAAGTTTTTTGACGTTGATGGATTTGATTGAACTGTTGCATATGTCAATGAGAGATGCCGTGGACGCTGGTCGGTTGGAAACTTTGACCCAAACATATTTGAAGAGGTTTGTGAAGGCCCATGGGCACGAACCTGTCGTCCCCAAGCATCACCTGATGCTTCATTTGGGGAAGTGCCTGAGGGATCAGAAATTTATCCTCAGCTGCTTTTGCCACGAGAGACGGCACAAGGAGATAAAGAGGTATGGAGACAATTTACACAACACTGGGCCATGGTTTGACAGAAAAATTTTGGAGGAACTTCGGCAGCAACGGTATGTCACATGTTTTTATTGACGCTCATATCTATCTATCTATCTATATATATATATGTATGTCCTTGCGGTGTTCCACATTGTTGATTAATTGGTGTGTTTTATGACCATTGTTTGGCTTACGTGTTCTTTGGGGTTCCACACGAACCATGTTGCGTCCAGCACAGGAGATCACGCTATCGCAGCTGCAGAAGCTCCAAGCTCTTGACCCTTTACAAGACACCGTGTGCTACTTGGAGCCACCTCTGCGAGCGGCTCCTGCAAATGCGGGTTTTGAGTCCACATCGAGAACTGCAGTTCTTATTTCCGGTGCATATTGCATGGCTGGAGACGTGGTCTTGTTCGAGGATCCTACGGATGGTCAAGTCAACTTTGGCAAAGTTGAGATGCATGCTTTGCAAAATGGTAAAGCTTTCACATGCGTGTCGGTGTGGCCAGTGTCAGGGGTGAATGAACTGCGTCCTGACAAGAGTCAGAAGTGGTATCCAACAACATGCGTGAATGGCTGCCTCATTTGGCACACTTTGCCAAACGGAGTCGTAAAGATTGTGCCTCAAAAATTCTAACGGAAATCTTCGACCTGTTTGCTGGAAGGAATTGCTCCTGCGCAGGATTGAAGTTGTTTGCTTTGTTTCACGCAATCCTCGACCTGTTTGCTGAAAGGAGTTGCCACTGAGGGGGGCGCCGCACAGGGGACGCATCATTCATACAGCTCAGACATGTTCAGACATGTTTACGTTTATTTTGTTTGTCTGTTTCATTCCTCGACGCTATCTGCGGGAGTTGCTCCCGGTACCTGAAAGGAATGAAACTTTGGTGGTTTTAATCCCTGCAGGCGCCCCTCCGTGTGAACTTCTCAGTACGATCCAGGACGTGTTAAATGTGCGGGCGCGACTTGTGGAATTAGTATATAGCTCTTCTCACAGCAAAAGGGAGGGAACCAGAGGGCTGAAGAGGAACCAAACCTGAGGGATGCAGAGGGCTGAAGACACCAGAGGGCTGATTGTTTTGATCCGGAGCCCGAATACATTATATATATATATATACATACTGTATATATATATCCATACTGTATATATACATACTGTATATACATACTGTACCACACCTGTATATCCAACCATACGATGGAATGGCACGAAGCGTTCAGGCCTCCAACGACGACATGGAGTTCACGGGTTCTATTCGCCGATCCTGTAGACGCGAACACTCTTTTGCAGGCTTCTAGAGAGGCGCTCGGGATTCGGGATACAGCGGCAATGTATATATATAGAACACTTGCATGGAACCAGGCAATTGATTTGGTAGGATGGAATGCCTATATGGTTTGGGTGATCTTTCTTGCCATCTACCCTTCAGGGTATATACCGTTCCAACCTGCTCATCCATTATAGTTCCATCCCACCGAGCACACCCCGCGTCGTTCCGCTCGGATATAGCCTGGCGCTGCCAGGCTATATCCAACGCAGACATGACGGAGGTGTTTGGACATTTGCGGAGGCCGGCGACCGGGAAATTCATCTATGCCAGATTCTTCTACGCAGATGTGACCTATAGTAGACACATATATCGTTTATATGTTTGTTCGTTTGTGTTTCTTTTTTTGTGAGTGCGTTCATGTCATTGAAACCCTTGCGAGACACAATTGTGTGGTTCCTCAATTAAACATCGAAACATATATACATAGCGCTTCATTAATTGAAACGTTTGTCAGGAGAGGGTCCATGATTATATAGGCTTCTGTTTGGTCGCAAGAACCACGTTTTTTTGGCCGCACCAGGATTCTAATGCTCATTTTTGGGATCACTGTTCTTAATAGTTTTTATATATAGGATGTTCCTTGCTGTTGGATATATAGTAGTTCTAGAATTTCAGATATACACAACAAACCGCAAATGCCAAGCCCTGCCAACCAGTTTGCAGTGATTTGTTTCATCCGTTGTTCCATCCCACCGAGCCGAGCACTTGCCAGGAATGACGAGTCTGATGATGCAGCAGAGAGAATGAAAAAAAACGTGCGGCGACCGGGAATTCATCCATGCCAGATTCTTCTACGCAAGTGTGACCTGTTTACGCATATGTTTTTCGTTTGTGTTTATGTGTGTTTTGTTAACTTGTGTTTATGTGTCATTGAGACCCTTGCGAGACACGTGTTCTAATTGTGTGGTCGCCATGCCTTGATCCGCAAAGCTGTTGAGATCTACCTCGACGATGTGAAGGTTGATCATGTTGAAGGCATCAAAGAGGCGCTCACCTTCGTTGTGCCACAGCTCAATGCCACTCCGATGGTTGCTGGATTCAGCCCTTCACAATGGGTTCTCGGCTATCAACCTAGCCTTGCTGGTGATCTTCTGTCCGATGCCGTGCATCCCTCGCACTTTGGTGGCAACGCCTCTTTTGAAGACATGCTCAACAAACGGCATAGTGCCAAGAAGGCATTGCTAGACGCTGATGCTGATCGCCGCCTTCGACGAGCTCTCCAAATGAAGTACAAGGGAACCAATGCCGAATACAGTCTGGGACAGCGTGTTTGGTTCTGGCGTGATGCACGACAGCCTGACCTGGTCAAGATCAGATGGCTTGGTCCTGCACATGTGGTGATGAAGGAATATCACCAGGACAGGTCTCCGTCTACTGGCTCGCCTTCAAGACGCAGCTGATCAGATGTGCACCACATCACATCAGGGCCGACGTCAAGGGCATGGATCATGCACTTGATGATACACAACTTGCCCTCAACACGGTTCGCCAGCTGCGATCACGTGGAGTCACCAGGTACTACGACCTGCATCGGCTAAATCGACAGCACCTGGCCGATGTTGAAGACGACGAACATGGCACCAGTGACAACTTGGAGTCTGACAGTGATCATGAAATGGCTCCCTCACGACAACGACCTCTGTCACCGGCACCTCCTGAAGATCCCCCAGACCCGGCACCAGTGGCACCAGCCGCCGATGCTCAGGCATCCCCAGCGGCACCCGCCGAGACAGAGGATCAACCTGACGGCGCACAGATTCCCATTCCAGAAGGCGACATCTCGCCCTTGTCAGGGATTTCCCTCTCCGGGCCCAGCGAAGCCTGCGATTCCTACAGCCGCACCAACACCACACTCAGCAAAGTCACAACCAACACTTGATCCTACCACGGCAGCACTATATGAAACAGCTGGACCAGAGACCTTCCAACAGCGACGACTGAGGTTCAGCAGACAAGAGACAATCAGCTTCGCACCATGGCGAAACCGCCATCACCAACACAGCCAACCATATGAAGCACCACAACCACCAGCACCAACACCGCCTCCAAATGAGTCGGTTGGCGACCAAGGATTTGTGGTTGAAGACATTGATCCTGGCTGGCTTCCTGAAGGCTGGCACGTCGATGAAGAAGGCTACATCAGCCTCACTGGTCGCACCACAGACTACTGGGAAGTCAGAGCTGGGTGTCTCATCCGACATCATGTGATCCCAAGAAGAGGCCGCATGCACATCGAGCACCTCCCGAAGGATTGCCCAGTGCCACTCGAACACCTTGACAAGGTCAAAGTCACCATGGTTCATCAAGCCAATGGCAAAAGCCGCCTCTACACAGATGACGGCACCGACACCTCAGCCCCGGCAGATACCAAGGATGCTTGGACAGGCCCCACAGTCTTCCAAATTGATGGCACTACTCGCAAGGAGATGGCCATGTACTCTGGTCACCATGAGGCCTACACCAATGCCAAGCAAGAAGCAAAGAACCAGAAGTTGGCCCGCACAAAGAAGTTCAAGAAGGACAAGAATGGGGTGAATGAACGCCTACTTGGACCTGACGAACGAGCACTCTTCAAGGAGGCAAAGGTCAAAGAACTGAAGTCCTTTTTCGACCATGGTGTATGGACCTTCCAGCACAAGGACTTAGCGGATCCTGCAAGAACCTTGACCTCCAGGATGATTTTGAAGTGGTCCAAACACCCCGACGGCAGTCCACGGGCCAAAGCTCGCTTGATCGTGCGAGGATACAACGACCCCGATGCACTTGAGGGTACTGTGGCCACATCCAGTCCTACAACAACACGTTTGAGCCGTAGCATGGTTTTGTCCCTAGCCGCCAACATGAAATGGAACACTTGGACGGCCGACGTGTCCACGGCTTTTCTACAAGGCCGACCACAGACTCGCAAACTGTGGGTCAAGCTTCCCGCCGAATGCACCCAACTCCTTGGTGCTGATGAAGATTCAAGAATGCTACTGCTCAAACCCTGCTACGGGCAGATCGACGCCCCAAGAGGATGGTTCCTTGAAGCAGTGGACAGACTTCTTCGTGCTGGTCTACGCCAACATCCACTGGACCCCTGCTGCTTCCTCATCTATGAGACCGACAGCAAAACCTATGATGAGGAAGATGAGGTACACCAACAGGTGAGCAGCCTTGGACCTGAACGTTTGGTCGGAATGGTGATCATGCACGTTGATGATATGTTGGGCAGCGGCTGCACCTTGTCTCCTCGCTACCAGGAGGTCATCAAGGACCTAAAGAACAACTTCTCCTTCCGAGAGTGGAAGGAAGACCTGGAGACTCTTGAGTACTGTGGCTGCGAGCTGCAGTCCACACCAGAAGGAGGCCGGAAGCTGCATCAGGGCAACTACATGTCCAAGATCTCGCCCATCACCTTCGACAAGAAGAGAGCCATGTCAGCGTCACTGCATGAAAGAGAAATCACACAAGTTCGTGGCCTACTTGGTTCCTTGCAATGGCCCGCAGTTCAGAGTTCACCACATTTGCAGTGCTCCACGTCCATGCTCTCAGGCCAAATCACCAAGGCCACCGTGCAGACCTTGCATGAATGCAACCAGCTCCTGCGCTTCAGTAAGGACAACAAAGACGTTGGTTTGTTGTACAACCACATTGGTCACCCTTCGGAGTTGCAACTGGTAACTTTCTTTGATGCTGGTTTTGCAAGCCGCACGGACGGCAATTCTCAGGGTGGCTACATCTCCATGCTGATGAACAAGAAGCTGGTCAATTCTCCAGAAGAAGGGGAGTACCACATCGTGGATTGGCGGAGTTTTCGAACGCCAAGGGTGGCTCGCAGCTCTTTGGCTGCTGAGGCACAATCAGGTGGGCAAGCTGCCGATGCGGTCGACTTCACCTGCCGCTACTGGGAGTATTTGATGGATCCCAAGATCACGTTGAAGAACCTCATCCAAATGCCCTCCAGCCTCAAGCCCATCCTGGTGACTGACGCCAAAGCTTTGTACGACTCCTTTCACAGAGAAGGCCTCAATTCCTCCGTGGTCGACAAGCGTGTTAGCTTGGAAATCCGCGTGATGAAGGAACGCACCGAGCTCAATGGCAGTCTTCGCTGGATGTCTTCAGAAAGACAAATTGCAGATGGTCTGACAAAGACCAGTACTCGTGTCCTCCTTTCCGCCCGACTACGTCATGGAAGATTGAAGATGACCTGGGATCCAACATACCAGGCAGCAAAGCGGAAAACAAAAGGTCAACGTGCCGCTGCAATAGCAGAAAGCACTCCAGAGGCCCACAAGCAAAAGAATGTGAACACCTATGAGGATGAGCACCTCCAGGCTACCGAGGACATGCCTGACCCCTTTGAAGCCCATGAGAACTTGCACATGTTACCGAATGAGCACCACTCAAAGAATGAACACGCCACACAGTATGCATTTGTGGCCAAGTATGTCAAGCCCCTTGAGTATGTGCTTCTCTCAAGCCATGTCGCAAGCCGCAAGGACTATGACTTCCACAGTCGCATGAAGTATGTCTTGCTGCTGCTGGCGCTGATGGCGCCGACTTTGACCGCTGCCCAGGACACCTGTGCAGGGCAGCCGAATCGAGAAGAAGATCAAGTTCTTTGGTTCTGGATTCTCAGCTGCTTGGTTTTGCAGCTGATTGCCATGGCTGGAGTTTTTCTTCTTGGCCGCTACCTTGGCGGCAAGAGCGCTGAGCCTGTCATCAAGTATGACATTGGCATCCAAAAGAATGAGCCCATCGTGAGTCAGAGGCTTCGAGAACAAGTTCGTGAGTTGAGAGATGAGCTACGCATCTCCAAGTTCGAAGCCAACAACAGCCTCGAAGCAGCCCGAGAGGCAAGGGTTGCACAGGCACGCTCTCAGGAAGAGGTCTACGCCTTGAGTGACCTCGCCCTCAATGCCCAGTCCCTCATTCACGCACTGGAGCGCGAGATGGATGACCATGCTGAAAAGTGTCCCTTCAACCACGAGATCTACCTGTCCAAGAAGGGCATCTGCTGGCATCACCATGATTGCCACATCACGGAGCAGCTGTGCGAAGCCAACCGACTGGTGCTGAAGGGCTGCTGCTACTGTGCAGCCGGAGGAACCCCTCCGGACCGCATGGTCTACCCGAGAGGGTGGTGCCTGAGGCACGACATCCAATCGTGGCAGATGAGCTACGATTCGTTTTCCAGCGGGTTGAGATGAACCATTCCTCCCCGTGTGAATCGCTCGCTGAGCGATCATGTTTGATCACTTTTGAACCAACTCGTACCGCCCTTAGCTGGGTGGGCTCAAAGCTTGAGGAAAACCGGCGCGTGTTTGCGGTTCACTCCGCATCGACTTCGTTTTGCACTTGGTTCGGGACTTCGTTTGCCTGGACGCTGTTTCCACAAAGCTACATATCTCATTTGCAGTATAGCTAGCTTCAGTTTCTTCATGATGACTGCTTGAGGCAAAGCAGGCAGAGCAGGAGCAGCCAGGCTTCCTGCAGTCTGTGTTGTTTTTGCCCGTGAAGAGATGTCGATTAGTCTTAGATGGTTGAGCCAGCCTAGCATCCTTTTAGGATGGCTTGAGGATCGCGCATATTTGGTCGGTAGATAAGTTGCGAGGAGAACGCCAAAGTATGTTTGCCAATACTTCATCGTCCAAGACTTCGATTTAGATTGCAACACGATTTGCAGATATATGTGCTCTAAATATTTGCAATGTTCGAATGATTTTTTTACCATTTTGAAAGTGGCACACCTACACCCTACACTGCTATCTCCTGTTTGGTTTGTCTTTGCTCATGTCGATCACCATCGATCCGAGCGCCTCCTCCGCCTCATTCGCGCAGCATCGTGATCACGGCAAGCATAGCGGCGGTGTGCCTTGCAAGAGTACTGTAGCTATTTTCGAGTGCAGAACACAATTTGCACTGGAGGAGCATCTGAACGTAGATGCTGTCTGCATACATTGAGCCTAGATGAGGGGTTCATTTGTTGATCAACTCATGATATGGCCAAGTAGCTGCTCGTATTCATGTTTGGGCTTGCCACATCACTTCAGGCTCTCTCGCACACCCCTTTCTCAAGGGCTGCTTAGCGGCTGCTTCATCGTGTCAGACCGATCATATCCGATCAATACTTGTCTTTTAGTGTGAATATCTTGCCTTTTACTGTTTGTCTTGCTGGCATGCTTTGTGTCTTGACCGCGTTTCTTGCCTGGCCTTTCCACATGGTGAGTTTAGACTCGCATGACCACAGTACAATAGATTGCCTGTTGGACGAATCCCAGAAGGCGCTTGCCATCGAACTATGTTAAGTGTTTGGCCAATGATCTCAACTTTTCGGTTCCTGAGGCCTGTCAACAAATATGCAAAAGCGGCTGGTCCTCCAACCAAGTACTGTAGCAGTAGCATATTGCATTTGCAAACTGCTAAAGCACCCCGTCCACGTTTGCAATACTGCAGTCAATTGAATCGGCTGTTGCAAGCTGCAGGGGATTGCCTAAAATGCGCCATCCAAGCGGTAATCGGAGCAACACAAATGGGGCAGTTTGGTTCCTGCAACCAATCACCTAAAGGCTTTCCAACTGTGCATATCTATATAGATACTTGTAGTTTCGCCTAGCAGCTGTTCATCGTCACACAGCATCACGATACTTTGACTTGGCCCCTTGGACTGAAACGTTCGCAGATTTTGTAAAATTGCAGACCATTAGCAGACAGCATTGCTCATGCTCCGCGGGAAGCAACGTACGTACAACTCAGACCACAGATAATTGCATCTAACTGGTTACTGACGAGTTAGATGCAAAACAGCAAACATGAAAAAAGCCACCATCACCACCCAGTATTTGGGCTGTTCTTTAAAGCGATGTGGTACCATGTGGTGTGGACGTCTATAAAACGGCTTCTTCGAGAATCGAATACACCAAACGGCAGGTCATGGACGGTGCTTAATCAATTTAGTCAATTTATTCGTACGTCTTAATCATATGGTAGTTGCATGTTGTTGCATCTAACAAAGGACCGACCTTTCTTGTTGTTTCCTTGGAGCTTGCCGGATGAGTGTTCCCAAACGAATTGGCAGAACCATACACACAAATTATATCAAATTATATAGGCTTAACATTTAGCACTCGGCACCTTCGGGATATTGTCAGGTTCAACTGTTCAACAGGTTCACCTTGCTGATCTATGTGTAGATGGTGCTAGCAGTTCAAAACAAGCCAAACAGACCTGATAAAGTCGACTCTTTTTTGTATCTAGCCAGCGCTGCCGCGTTTCGTACCAGGTGTCGGGCCAGGCCAGAGCGATGCCAAGGGAACGCGTGCAGAGGGCAGTGCGGCGACTTGGCGGTTAAATATTATATATTATGTATATATATAATATAATATATATATATGCAGGACGCACGGCGGACACACCCTTTTCCACTGAACTAAGGGGGAGGCTTGTGCCATAGGTACCAATCGGAGAGTACTAGGGACACACAATCTATACAACTTGCATGCCCGTGTCAGTTCCGCTCTAAGGAACTGAGTGTGAGTTGAGAGACAGGAGTTGAGCGATTTTTGCTCGTACTTCACTTCCCATCAATCAAACACATCTTTTCCTTGCTGTTGGCGTTTGCGTCCAGAAAACATGAGCTCATCATGAACAATCTTCCATCGTTGACCTAACTGGACAAATCGGCACATTTGTATATCCTCACCTCGCTTAGTAATGCTGTTGGCAAGCATGGCCTGTGAGTTAACCCACCTAACTCTCAAACCAGTCTCCTGTTGGGATTCCTTCAGAGTGATCAGTTCCAAGTCGATGCGTTTTTGGGCTCCCTTGGGTGTGATATACGGCTTGTCAACACGATCAAACACATTGCGGCTATCCGTAATCAGGGTTCCACACGTGCGAGACACATGCTCATAAATATTATGGCTGTCCGAATCATACCCCATGATTTCCGACCATTGATACCGAACCAAGAACAAAGTGTCTTCGGCGTCGATCGCGGCTCGCGCTTCAGCTGACCCTGGGGACCGACACACACGTTCGATTTTGCCGCTCTGCCAGAAGATAGGCGACACTCGATCGACCTCTCCTAACCCCAACTTTTTTCCCGACATCCCAATGAAAATTCCCTTCGTGCTGCTACCATCATGTCTGTTTTGAGAACTCGCATCAACCCAACAATAGAACTGAGGTTCTTCTTGGGGCTCAAATGGGAATATGTGCATGGGATCTTTCGCTGCCAACCGCATCTTGCACAAAAGACCATTGACATCAAGGAGCGTCTGTACAGTGCTGGTGTTCACCTCGGACAAAAACAGACTTGTGTATGCGACAAATCTGTATCCAACTTGGTTAGCATGCCAGCTCAGTGCTCCAAGCAGACCTCGTAATTCGGTCTTCTCTTCAGGAGTTGTCTCCTCTTTAACTTGTTTCTTTCTTTCTCGGGCGATTCGAATTTCTTGAACATCGCCCAAGTACTTGGTTTGTTCTAGAGAAAATCCACCGGATGGTGTGCTTTGCACATGAACTCCACACTGGACAAAATCATTGCATTCCCACTCCTGCCACTTAAATTTTTGTTGTATGGCTTCCTGGAGTGCTGTCCATTCAGGAGATTCAATTCCGGTGAAGAGGAAGTCGTCAACATGTCCCGAAATGAGAGCTAGTGTTTCACCTGCCCTCTTATATCGCCACATACAAGGGTCGCTTTTGAGCTGCGAAAAACCCAGGCTCTTGAGAAACTGGTTCATGGTTTCAAACCACTCTATGGGGGCCTCAACTAAACCATAGCAAGCCTTGCGCATTTTCACCACACTTTGTGGTGCTAGGTTCATGGCTTCGCAGATCTCGACCGTCGGAATGAGGTACAAGTCCCGGTTGAACTCTCGGCCCTGTAGGAATGCTGCAGCGACATCTCCCTTCTTGACTTGACAGCCATGGTTTGATGCCCATTGGATAAGCATCTGTCTGCTATGTCGGGTCATAGTCGGTGCAAAGGTCGGTCTGTGCTGGTATTCAGGGTCCATGTAACCCAGGACAACTGCTCTCGCCTTCGGCTTGGAACTACCATCTTCGGAATGCTTCCAGGTAAGTACCCATCGCATTCTCAATGCCTGGTGCCTTGCCGGTTGTAGATGTTCCGGCAAAGCCTGAAGTGCTTCTGCCGCTATGAACTTGTCCACCTCTACCTTTTTGGCACCAGCGAACTGCTCGTGTTCCAGGGCTGACAAATGACGTTCCGACACTTCCACTGAACGTCGCTTCAAAGCACTCGCGAAGTATGCCACTGGATTGTTCATGAAGCGCCTCAACTTCCGTTGGTCTGTGGGCAGTTCAAGAGTCAGTTCCACCGCAGCATGTGGGTTGTCCCAAGTGGTCCGCGTGTCCGTGGTTAGCCACGCTGACTCGGGCACCAGTTCTTGCCACGAGGGTCCTGTGAATAGAGCTGCGTCTTCACTGCGACTTGGCTTTGGACTTCTGCTCCGGTCTTGTTGACGTGACTGTTGTTGCTTGCCCGTGACTCGTCTTCGGTTTGTAGGGTGTTCTGTGTCATCCAACTCCTCCGGCTCCACCAGGGATCGTTTGTTCTCTGAGGGTCCAGGACCAGTATGGTCTTGAAAGGAGGCTTTGTGAAGGTCTCCGGCTAGGCTGTTGAAGGTCCACGGTAGTTGTGGTGGTCTGGTGAGTTCGTGTAAGCATGTCTCCCGCATGGAGGCGGGCCTCAGTTGTTCTTGAGCTACTTTCACGAGTCGATTGCCCCGCACCAGCCATACCACACTGCTTGCACGCAGTTGACCGTGTTCTTGTCGGGTCTCAACTGCCAGGACTCTCGCTGGACCCACATAGTTGCCTCGATTCCAGGAGTTTTGCCTTTCGGCGTTCCCCAGCTGTGTTCGCCAGTAGAATACCAAATCCCCTGGAAAGAAGTCTTTGCGAGGATGATGTTTCGAGTTGCGGGCTCTGGTGAGCTTCTCCTGCACTTGCCAATCAATGAATGCTTTAGATGCCTGTTGTCGCAACTGGGAGGCAACTTCCATCTCACCATCTGGAGACTGCATCATCTCCATTGGCAGGTCAGTGGTTCGTCGATCAAATACTCGACCTTCGATGTCTGGCTGCCTACCAATGGCATGTTGAAAGGGACTATACCCTCGCACGGTTTCTCGATGGTTCCAGGTGTAGATGGCGTGTTGGATCAGCTGTGCGACGTCTTGTTCCGCATCTCCGGCTGTCTTGGTGAGAAATTCCTTCACCCACTCAATACAGCGCTCCACATGAGAAAGGTTCCAGTGTGCTTCGGCTGGGATATGGTCCAGGTGGATGCCTCGTTCACTGAAGAAGTTCAGCATCTCCTCCGATCGGAAAGCTCCCTCTGGATCAGATCTTACCACATCCGGCATGCCAAAATATGGAAACCAGTGGTTTGTGAAGAGTTCAGCGTATTCGGAGGCTTTGACTCCTTTGCCTCCGTCCATCCGCATGACTTTGCCAACCAGGAAGCGACTTGCCTCGTCCATGACCAAACTGAATGAGACCTGCTTCTTGGAGATTGGATGCTTCCAGTATGCAGTGTCGATCTGCACACTGCGCCAGCGGTCAGTGTGAACTTCCAGATTGGCCTGACGTCGAGGATCAGGCCTCTTTCTTTCGTCACACGCGCTGCACCTAAAGGACTTGGCTATGGCAAGCACATGGGGACTAACCTGTCTCCTTTGGAGGGTTTTGAGCAAAAGTTCATAACTGCCGTGCCCAGTGGCACTATGTATTTTGAACAACAGCTTCAAAATGCGATCACGTTCCTCTCGGGACACTTGCTGTTCGAGAGGGGGTGCATCGTCCCCCGCAAAAACAAATTCACTCCATTCCTGCATGCAGACATGACATGTCAGTTCTTTCGGGATTTTGTGAACACGTTTACACCAACACCCTTGCTGTCGTTTAAGAGTGTGTGTTTCCGTTTCGCATTCGCTCGCTCGCAAGACATGAACATCCGAATCGAGAACCGACATATGGTACACCACCCGTCGAACGAACTCCGGAGTGTAAAAAGCGGTCATACGAGTGGCCTGTCCCTCACACAAAGCATGTGTTTTGTTCAAACAAGCACAAGTGTTATGCAAGCGTTCCGAGAGACGACGGTCGGTGCACTCCACTCGCCATTCCTTTCCCAAGGGAACTCCAGTTTTGGGGTCCTTCAAACCGACCTGGCAACCTGAAATGATGGCGGTAGAGGTGTTGCAGTGGTTTCTCCAGTCGTCTAACAAATCCCATTTCCAAGCCCTACATCGTCGACTCCACTCCCAACACACGACCGACCCAGCCGCATGCGCCCAGTGTGCCACCACGAGTGCTCCCACGTGTTGTTTTCGGGCGTCCATTTGTTTTCGTTTCAGGGCCTCTTGCTGTTCAGGAGTCCTTTGGTTACAGTTTTGAATGGGGGAAAAGGCGCCGCACTCGGTCGCAATCCACAAAAACCTAGGCTTCTTCTCACGGATGATCTTAATGGCCTGTTTCACCCCTTCGCCTGTGCGAAGATCGTACCCGTTCCAAACAGAACAACGCTCGGCAGTGAATCCCTTTTTCAAAGCTTCAGAGGTCAGGAGTGAGTCTGGTGAACATGCGAGTTCCATCAGAAACAGCCTTGAGGCGTCGCTTACGGACGCCCAGGCCTCTGAGAGGACCAACTCGCTCGCCTGTTCAAGGGACCTAAGCTTTTGCGGCGACAAGTGTTTCCACTCGTCATGGTGGCCTAGCCATCCATCTTCACGAAGCTCCCGTCGGATGCCACCGATGTTCCAGCTCGGGGAGGCGGCGTCTTGTGGCGCTTCTTGCCCTTGAGCTCGTCGAGCTCCTCTTGCATGGCTTTCATGGTTTCCATCATGTCCTTCACTTGTTCGGTCATCGCCGAGGCACTTGCCTTGGCATCCACATCCTTGCTCGATGACCCCGCAGCAATGGCCACTGTTGGTCGACTGTTGGTGAGGGCTGGATGATAGCCGGCCCCCTGGTTCTTCACTGGTGCCTGAGACTTCTCGAGAGGATTGTGTTCCATCCTCTCGGCCCAACTGGCGAGTTGTCGAAGCCGCCAATCCGCCGTGTCCGAGTTGCCCACCTCGGCCTGAGCCCAGCTGAGTGTTGAGCCACTTCCATGAAGCTCGTGCCCTTGTACTTTCCAAAGTCGATCAGTGTCTCGTTGTTGCCGCTGTGGATCAACCATGACTTGAGCATCAAGCGCAGCTCCCCCACCGTGGCCTTGGCCGGATGTTCGATCTGGCGGGCCTGGCACATTGAGCGTAGCTCGCCCAGTTTTGCATTGTTGATCTCCTTGACAAGGTTGTTGGGAGCCCCCTTTGGCTTGATGATTCCCTGAGCTTCGCGAGACTCGCGAACCAGCATCCGGCATTCCGGAAGTGTGAACTCCGTCCATGCAATGCGCTTCTGACCATTGGCCTCGAGTTCCTGGATGCATTCCGTCTTGCTCAGCAAGTAATGTGGCTTCATGGACTTGTCCGGCCACATGGTCACCTGAGCCGCGGTTGCTTCCTGGGTGGTTGCCATGAGGACAAGCGTCAACGACAACGGGAGTGTGGTCACCGGTTTGGACACGTGAATCAGATGGCTGCGGGGACGTGTGGACATGCGATCTTTCATCCTGGCATTCGACGACCGAGCCTAACCTCACATCATGCTCATGAGTTTCACCAGTATCACCAACCTGTTTGGTTTCTTGGTTCACAGAAGTGGTTTCGGGCAAAATCAGCGTTCCTGTCTCTTTATCCTCACACTCAGACCCAGGGTGATCTGAGCTGAGTCTGCACCCCTATTCGGTGCTTCCTACGAGCTGGCGAAGACTCATCACACGATTGGCGAGAGTCATGCCACTTTCCAAAAAGTCCTGTGTCAATGGGATCAGTTGATGTCCCGTGGTAGAACGCTTGAGCTTCACTAAGGTACGGTCGCTGACCGCCGTGAACACCGCCTCATCGGTGCGAAAATCAATGATGGCGCCCAACTTGCGTAGTGTCGCGACTGACACGAGGATCGGAGCACTTCCCTGATCCAGGGCGTGCACCTTTAAAGACATTTGTTGGGCTTCCGTGGGAACATGTACATAACATGTTGACACACATTGACTACGCTCACTGTTGCCGAAACCAAACGTAGGTCGTTCTGACATGTCCACTCGCAGGACCCCTGGCAGGTTGAGGCGCCGGGCTTTATCCTGCAGCTGTTCGATGGCGTTCACGGAAGCCATCGTCTTTGTGGCGCCACCATCAAGGACACCATACCCTTCTCGCAAGACTTGATCACCCGGAATCAAGTCGGGCGAAGCTTCCTCCAGGTTGGTCCAGCAAAATGCTTCCGGTTTCACGCAGGCACTGTCAGGGAGGACCCCCTACACGTACTCGGAGTGTTCAACGGCCTCATAGTTCTTGCCGTCCTCATTCTTCCTGGGGCAATGAGAGGTATCATGATCTTTTCCACAGCGAGCACACGGTCCTCCGGTTCTGGTTGAGCTCGTGGTGTTGTTTGGCCGTCGGTCCCCCATGCCTCCTTTGCCCTTCCCCTTGGAGTAGCCCTTGCCACGATCTGCGGATGGCGCATAGAAGCGACGTCCCATCCGCACCTCATGCTGCTTGGCCCGAGCTTCGCGAAGGGTCACCCTCGCTTGCTGTAGTTGAGCCCAGGCCTCATGTTCTTCATGTTTAGCCTGTTGGTACAGGGCTAAAGCATCCTCGGGGAGGTCCTCGTAGAAGCTGGTGTCTTCTTCCCATGGCTCCGTCTCATCTTCTTCATTTTCATAGAGAGCCTGTTTGGCTTCTCCATCTCGCTTCTTGATGGTCTCATCAGTGAAGTGGCTCCGAAGGGCGACTTCAACGTTGGCGAGAGAGAAATTGTTCTTGACCTCGCTCTGAATCAGACTGCGCTCCATGCCGTCCAGGTTGGCCTTTTCCAGGAGAAGCCAACCCTTGATGACGTCCGGCAGGATCTCGACGAAATCTTCCTCATCATCTTCATCTTCTTCGGCGATGCTGGTATTGGACTGGAGGTTCCAGTTCCATGTGGTCTCCCACGTCGACCACCACCAAGCATCATCCCAGGTCCATTCGGTCTCATCCTGGGCTTCCTCACCATTGTCTTCAGTGGGCGTCGCCTCGGTGTCACCCTCGGTGGCAAGGTCCGATGAGCCCCCCCCCTGTGGATGGCCTTGCCGTAGACACCGACTGTCTTCGTCCTGAGTGCCAGGCCTGGCTGGTCATGTCAGGAAGTGACTTTTGTTCTCGCATCACGCGAGTCAGGGCTTTGCAGGTCCGTGCGTACTCTTCCCGGTGTCTCACACAAAACGACACCATGGATTCGCCGCGGCGGCGCCGCAGCAGCTTGAAGTAGGTCTTGGGCTGGTTGGAGATCTCCGGAAGGGCTGGCTCGCTCATCGTCTCTTTCAAGCAGCGCAGAAGCTTGCCAACGCCATCCTGGGACGAAAGCCAGCCTCGCTTCTTGTTTGCTATTGCGGTGCGTGCCGCTCCAGTCAGCTCGGCTGCCAGCCTTGGACCACATAGGTAGCGACTTTCCCACTTCACCGTCTCCTCGTACATGTAGGCAGCCCTGCGGTACTCCGACCAAGTGGACGGAGTACCATCCCATGCAGGGGTGCCATCTTTGGACTTCGTGACTGTCATTGGGCTCCTTCTCACTCACAACAGGTGCGCTTCAACGCACCCACACACACACCCTCAGGGCCCGATGCAGGCCCCCCTGGATCGCCGGCCTCGAGGAACTCAGCGCCTCGCCGCCCCACACCGCGCGTAACCGCAATGCAGAGCTACGCTACCGTGCAGGACGCACGGCGGACACACCCTTTTCCACTGAACTAAGGGGGAGGCTTGTGCCATAGGTACCAATCGGAGAGTACTAGGGACACACAATCTATACAACTTGCATATATATATGTCATATATATATATATATGTGTGTGTACAAAGATCAAAGCACGATGCGTCTCCTTTTATGGAGAAATGCAAACCAGTTTGATCCAGTTGATGTCTTTTGTTTGTATCATCTCATATCATCTCATGTCTCAAGACTCCCCGTCCTATCTTTGCGGCTCAGCTCACACCATGTCTTCCCGATACCCCGTGGGCCCTCGAAAGAGAATGAAAGGTGAAGATTCCTCAAGCACCTGCAGCTCCTCGGCCCATTCAACCTGCGCGCGGCACTTAGGCGATGTTTCCCTTGCCTGGTCACAACAAGGAGGTCAACCACAGATAAAGAATGTTTGTAAAGCAGTCCGGAGAGTGCTGCATTTCCTTCAGTGGACGATTGGATGGATATGTCATGATATTGGACGATGGCAAGTTGCAGCTGGATACAAGATCGACCTTTTCCGAACAAACAACTGTTGGGTGTTGTTGATTTTTGGATGTGTTTGTTGACTCAAGGGGGCTAAACTAGAAAGAAAGCTGGATCACATGACTGTAATTATCGTTGGCAATAAGCAGCGTTAATACAAAGCGGTTTTGCAACCGACTGTCGCACCCGTCCTTATTCCTTTTATATATATATATATACGTTTAGTCTTTGTCTTACTTTGTCATACTTTAATTCATTACATGTTGTATTGTGTTTTACTCGGGCTCTTTTGAGGCCACCCTCTGGCGCTCGTGCCACACGCTTGGAAGGGAAATCGACAAAGATGTATGTTCAAATAGATCCATTGCAATTGAGTGGAAGCGCTGGTGGCGATGTCAAGAGAAGCTAATGATGAATGTGAGCACACGTACCTTGGCTTTGATGACAGTTACATGGTGCTCCAATTCACTGAATCCTGAGGTCCAAAAGCGTGATGGATTGGGATATGTTCTCAGCACCCGTGAACGAGTCACTCTGCCATGCTTGCTACAGTGCAAGTACAAGACCAGGAAGACAACAGAATACAGCAAAATCAAGAGCTGAGGATTTGTTGCAAAATGTCAGTACTGAATTCTACCAAAAGATGCTTGCCAGCCTCGGATCAATGCTGGCTCCCGCTTTCCTCATTGCGCAGCGCAACCACCGCTGGGTGCCAGCATGAGAATTGATAGTTGGTGAGTCTTTCCAGCGCGTGGGTTATGTTGCTTTGTTTGCCGATAGTGTGCATGTGACTATCACGTCCGCAGTACTAGAGAGCAGAATTGAGCTCATGGGCAGAGTTTGCAATTGTTCGCCTTTGGTTTAGCACTCTTGTTATTCAACTTCTACCCAGGACCCTGAACTAATTTTGTGGAACCCCCGAAATATGGAGTTGGAGCGTAACGCATCATACCACCAAGAACAGTTCAAAAGCTCTAAGTCTCTAAGTCTTAAACAGGATGTATCATACAGCCAGGCTACTGGTAGTAAAGACATGCAAAGACGTTGCTTGCCTTGCTCTCGCCTTGCTTGCCTTTGACATTCCCTGAAGCTTCCTACTGCCTTTGAGGTTTCGCATTGACAATAATTGAGGACCAGGATTCACACCTACATTTGAGATACATATAGATATATATAATACGTTGGAGACTTCTACATTTAGGGTACGGACAGTCTTAGCATCAGCTCTGTATTTGTGTGTGTGTGCGTTGTGAGGTGTGTGTGTGTGTCACCCTCTTTTTCTAGGAGTTCCAACTTGATACTGTCCAGCAGGGGCGTGCAGCATCTGTGGTCCACTGCACGCAACGAAGCTACGACCACAGATGGGAAGGGATCAAGGACGCTTGATCCTGTACCTGCGACCAACACATTGACACCAATCGTCCACCCTGCTGCTGTCTTTTTTGTTTCCATGGTGATTGATCACGATACCTTTTCCTCAAACAGGTTTTCCTTCAGCAGCTTTCAGCAGCTTTTCATCGCCGAGTGACTTCGCAGTCAAGTGAAACCGCCACTGTTCAAACATTCTGTTCCCGCGGACTCGGCCACCTTGCCGTTGCACCACTCCTTTCCTTGGGGACTATGACTAACTGCAAACCCAATGACTAAGTGTGTGTCGTTCTTCAGTGCCACGGCAAGAAGTCCAAAGGTGCCACGATGGGGCATGGGCTTGCTCCGAGTCCGCGCAAGTACGAGGAGCCTGAGAAAACCTTGCCTTTCCCCGTTGCACTCTGAATCCAATGGCTCGCGTAACTCGTAGTTACATGATCTCAGATACAGGTGATAGTTGTTCATTTGCTGTCACGCATATGCTTTGATTTGTTTTAAAACGATCACAAGTCGTAGAATTCCTTTTGATATTTGTTGTTCGAATATGTTCACAAATCTTTTGTTCCCTTGCGCTTTCAAGGACTATTACTTTCCAAGCGCTACAGCGTCACTCGTTGAGGAAGTGTTGGCTTCTTGGCTCGTTGAGGTTTCCATAGTTTCCACGACATGATACGTGCGGATACGGATTTATACGCAGACGCAGCTGTCATGGCGGAACCCGGCTCAGTCGCTTAGCCTTTTCGGGTTGTGGTGCTATGAGCCTTGTGGGTGGGAAGGAAAGGACATGTGTAACCTACGCATAAATCACCTTGCTCATCTTGATGACTGTTTCACCTGAAAGTAATTTGACACATAGTTAGTTGTAAATCAGGAGAAACAAGCTGACTTTGGGGGAGTAGGAGAACTAGTAAACTAGTGGAGTCAGAGGAAAGAGAGGTGTGGTTTCAAACCTTAGGAGGGCGATCCCATGGGAACCAGTGGGAAAGATCGCCAAGAAGTCTAGCAGATCTAGCAGCCGCAGGGCCATCCGTCAACAAAGCAAGACAATCACAACAGATTGGAACCCAACCCAGATTGCCATTATACCTGTCGTTTTTGATCTTGACAAGATCAAAAGCGACAGGAGAAGAGAGAACGTTCAGAGGCAGCACGTTTTTTCCTGAGAGTTGATAGTTCAATTTCATCCTGAGGAAAACCAGACTGCCTCCCCATTGAACAATCACGGCCAGATTGTCAGCAAGTGCACACCTTGGAATATGATGCATTTGCAGCAATGTGTTTTCAATGCGGAGCTACATACATGTAAAGAAGACAGTGAAGACAATGTGTTCCAAGGAACCCCCAGCTGAAGACTCGTCTTTTTGGTCGGCAATAGAAAAGCCAGACCAAATTGCAGCTCGTCTCACCATTTCTCTGGTCGCCTAAAGCTGCGCTGACAGAGAACATGTCATGGCGGAAGAAAGCTGATCAGACACATTTCACAGATATCGAGCTCCTGGGTCTGGAGAATGCATTGTATAGGACTGTGCAATATCTGCGCTTGGTGCATCCATAGATATGTGCAGCCCTTGGCCATTTCATTTGCGGTTTGCAGATTTTGCAGAGTGCCTATAGAAGGCTTAGCAGCTAGCAGCTAGCAAGCTGACAACCACACGGCGACAACTTCAGTTTTAGTTTTACCTGTCATTGCTAGCTGTCAGGGTGTCATTGAAAAGGCTCTCACTGCTTTACCGCCTATCGTTGAGTATCACTCAGAATTGTCCAAGATCTAGATACTGGGCAGGTCACCGTCATTCCACACTGCTTTCCAGTTGTACGCACCCGAAGGTGCTTTCGCCGAACCGATCAGTAGTTCATAGCGAAGTTTCTGTGGATGGATGTTTCTGGAGTTTCTGTTTATTTGTCAAACAGGTTGATGCAGGTTTTCTTGGCGAATTGCCCACGAAGTAGATGAGGA
Organism: Durusdinium trenchii; assembly: GCA_963970005.1. Taxonomy (NCBI): domain Eukaryota; class Dinophyceae; order Suessiales; family Symbiodiniaceae; genus Durusdinium; species Durusdinium trenchii. Next base: position 25,432 of record CAXAMN010020935.1, on the reverse strand, counting down.
AGATGTCACAACTTGTGACGTGGATTGTTGACTTTTGGATGGTTGATGGGAAATAGAAAAATGCTTGCAGTGTTCATCCAGAATTGGTGGAGGTGTCATAGCTGGTTACGTTAGGGAATCTGGACACGAGCAAAGACCGAAATTGGATGACATGAGAATTAAGATGTAACCACGGCTTTCATTGGAGAGTTCTGTTGGGGATCATAAACGAAAAAATAAGAAATGAAACGGCAATGGGATGTGATGAACATCCTGGCCTCTTTACAGCATGTTACAGCGGTTATGGTACGGTTCGGAGCTGATCCAGCTGATCCTCTTGGTGTGTACAGTGTAGGGTCTCCAAATACATCCAAATACCAAAATCGTGTGAGCCCGTTGTTCAAGAGTGTTTGCATCGTAGGAGGAACCGAGAGGGTGTGTGTCCTGTGGGGTAATTGGGAAACAAGTAGAAAGTCTTAGGGATCATCCTTAAGGTCCTTATGGATGGCCCAAGGGAGAAGCTGGGCAGCATGTCCATCTTATTGATGCAGTTACACTATGGATTGCAAGCTTCCTAGCCCGTGGTTGCCGGGTTCGGTGGTAAAACTTCGTGTGGTCGTGGTAATTTTAGTGGTTCTTTGTTGACTCAAAGGGGCTGCAAGATTTCATGAGATGTCAAGACGAAACGGGCACCCTGTCAATTCAGCTTTTTCACCGCTGATTGCACTTGAAATTTTGTTCCACATAGAATGAGTATAGTAATATTATGTAATGTTGAGGTTTGATACTGCAGAGTGGATGTGCGAGTCTGCTGGATGGAAACTTGATGCAGATTTCATACAAGCTGATAGCTGATTTCAGAACAGGCGTGCCTGGAAAAAGGCACCCCGTCCCAAAACCCTTCAAGCAAATAACATGCAAATGTTCAAAAAATGCTTTGAAGCCCATGTGTTTTTTGATATATTTTTGCCCAATATCACAAATTGCCTTGTCATTGGTTTTTTCTCACTGGCTGTTTGGATTGTTTATATTATGTTGAAAGGTTTCAGTCTCTTATCACCACGTGCTCATTTTGAGTGAATGATGTCAGATATGCAGACTTGAGCTTGGAGTTTACATTGTATGATGGACTTGTTCTATTCTTCCATAGATGCTCTACATCCTTTTGATGTTCTATCTCCTCAGCAAGCTCTTCCTAGTCTAAACATGCTTTAAAAAAAGAAACGGTTTAAGTAGTACAATTGATGTGTTCCGACTGTACAATTATATAATTTGTTGCCTCGGTAGAAGCTAATCCATTTTCTTGCACCTGGTCTAGCTCGTTTCCTTCTTTGAAAGAGCTAAACCAGACAACGGTATCATTGTCTTTGATGCTCACTGTTAAAACACATTTCAAAGCGTAGGAAGACCTAGGCAAGACATGTACAACTCACCGGAGCAATGGAAACGCCTATTGAGACAGGAAACCAGAAGAAAAATTTGTCGCCTGGTCAGAAGCTAATAAAGGAACACTTTACTAAAGAAGAAAATCAGCAACGTGTTGATTTGGATCTTAAAGTTCTTGAGAATACAATTTTTCAGACAGAAAAGGTTAGGCAAGACAACTTGACCAAGAAGACCCGTGTGGATAATGAATAAGCTCTCCTTCTGGTGCTCATTTTTAATAGAACAGGGGACTGCGGTAGTACGCGTGTTGTGCATGTTCTACGTGTGTATATATATATTAAATATACATACATACATACATACATACATACATACATACATGTTTATATATATATATTTATATATACATATATATATACATATATTCATATTGTACTGCTATTTAGTACTAACATACTTGTCTGTGCTAAGAAGGCTTCCGCATGGCTATTCTATTTGCATTAGCTGTTTGTGTGACATAGTCACAAAATCACAAAAGCAAAACTATCGACCCAATAGCCTTTGCTGCACATACATCCATGGGATTTTTTAAAGTGTGTTCTTTTTTTTGGGTTTTGGTAAGAAGGCTTCAGCATTGCTGTTCCCTTGCATTTGTTGCCTGTGCGACATAGTCACCAAAAGAAACAAAACGATCGACCCAAAATGATCTATATTTCTTTTGAATTTTAGTTCTTGTATAGTACCGTATACATAAGCTACTTCAAAAGTACTTGCTGTATATATGTGTACAAGTAGTTGGTGAATCCTCTCAATTGCTTTACTTTGCCAGAGCAAGAATCTGGGTGACTGCCCGTTGCTCGGCTGGGGCTCCCAGTCTGGGGCTCCGGTTGTGTCGCACCATGACGGCAACGAAATAGGGCTGGAGGCGGTGCCAGACATGCACAGCCATGAATCGAAACACACATGTTTCTTTAGCCGAATGTCCATTTACCGTGGTAGCGCACTTCTTTTCTTGTTTCTCACATGCTTCTACCTTATGGCATGTGAAAGAATTTGTAGTGAAACAGCTCAGCTGATTTATATATACTTATTCTTTGCAACTTCATGTTTATATAATAAAGTAATAATTTCATTAATAATAATAACATCTACAAATGTTTAGTAGTATAGGAAACGATAAGCGAAACGTTTGTATAATGTATAACCCACTACTGAAGCAATTGAAGAGCCTTTTGAGACTGCTGAAAGCTTGCAGGGAAGAATGTTGAGGGTAAATAAGAAGAACCAGAGCTTACCAATGGTCAACAAACACGGCAAGAAGGGATGAGCCACTGCTTAAGTACGGGTATTCTGCCCTTGAGAAAACTATGCAGATGGAGAGCTTGAAGGCTACAACGCCAAAAAGTTGCTATCAAAAGCAAAAAAGCAAAAAGCAAACGGTGAATAAGCAAACATGTTTGAGATCAACTATCCCAATCCTATCATCCCCTCATGTTGTTTGAACTTTGCTTCTTTGTTGTTTTGCTATCTCTTTGAATCTCTTTAGGCCTGTTTTGAATAAAACTTGCTCTAAGAAAGGAACTTACTGCAAAAAAAACATTGTGTTGGCGTCGTGCTTTTCCAGTGGTTGGCCCTTTGCCTCAAAGCCATAGGCCAGGTCCACGCGTCCGCCTGAAAGGCCAGACGATTCATATAGGAAGCTGCGCCCTAAGTGCCAGCCAAATGTTGATGTTGGAGCTTCCTCCGAATGTAGTTCATCGTCGAGCTCGGGCAAATGCGGGTTGGGTACATAGCGCCCATCTTCGGGCACCCGTATGAACCATATATTTATGGGATGCAAAACTTCAAATGGGTATCTGAGTGCTTTGCATTCAGCAGCAATCCCAGGATTACCTGCGTTTTGGGATGGAGGGTTGGGAGTGAATGCATCATGTCCCAGAACAACGACAGCGGGTGAAGACGCCACGCCTTGACATTTTGGCTCAAGGCTGGCAGTCCTTCAACTTCCCACCCTCAGCTTGTCAGTTACCCCTTGAAATGGTTGAGTGGGTAAATAGCGCCCATCTTCGAGCGCCCGAATGAACCATATGGGATGCAGAAATTCAAAATGGGTATTTGATGCTTTGCAGTCAGCGACAATCCTAGGAAGACCTGCGTTTTGGGATTGTGCATCATGCCCCACATTTTCCAAAGTTAATTGCATGGATACGGCCCTGGCAAACCAGGAAAACTACAAACAACACACTCGCCCCAAGCGGGTGGGGCTGGTAGGGTGTGAAAAGCCAGTTTTGCAGCACTTTCGCGGAACAGGATGTCAACCCCTTGGCTCGCTGACGGAACTAGCTCCGGTGTAACCTACCATTAGCCTAGCTGTTTGCTGCCCGTTTCCTGCTGCTTCCACGTGTTTGCTTTGTTCCAGGCCCAACACACTCCACATCTCCGGGTCGCGACAACGACCCTCCCTCCCTGTTTAGGTCCCACGCGGCCCGAGAAAATGACGATTCTATATAGTCTGTTTTTAGGCGCTCCCTCGCTCGGCATCACACCACGCAACGAGTGCAGAACACTGCCACAGGTTCTTAGGCCTCACGCGTGGTCACAACGCGTAAAGGCGTAAGGGAGCACCACGAAGGCTCCACGGTGCCGGCAAAGGGTTCTCGTGGCCAACTTTGGGAGCGACAGGGATGGGCGTTCGCATGACGTTGCTTTGTAACGTAGCGTACAACATGTGGAAGTGTTGGGGATTCTTCTGCCAGTGAGATTTGCGATTCAGGCTGTTGCCTCGAAGCTGTGTTTTCGTGACGAGTCTCAGCTAAAACTGTGATTTTTGATGGATTTTAGTGTTCTCAGAAATTGTCGAAATCGTTCCAAACGTGTTCGGTGTGATTTGGAGAGTTGACGCTTGACTTTTGGAGGAAGTCTCGTACGAAATGCTCGTTTGAGCTCCGGGGGTCAGAAGTGGCAAGAGGATGCAAAGGGTGTCCCACAAGGGTGCCCCACACAAGACTGCACAGAGTGTCCCACAAGAGTGCCCCACAAGACATCTAGCATCTCACCACGTCTCACCAGAGCCACAAACTAATGGGATGGTGCGTGCCCTGGATGGCTGCAAGGGCTGTGGAACAAGACGGATCACCAAAAAATATGTTTTTGATGTTTATTGGACAGGTGATGACAGGTGTATTTACAGGTCAAGAAATAAGTTTCAAGGATCTTTTTCATTGGAGAAGTACCCAACTGATCCAGCAACCCAGGCTTGGCAGGGAGAAACCCCAGCATGTCAACCAGAACGTACTGGCAACGATGTGGGCAAAAGAAACACTACAAACGGTTCACAATAACGGTGACACCATGAACTGAGCAATCTGGGGGAATCTATGGCTTGTGATGGTGGATATCCGGTTGAAGAGGAGCTGCATTAGCCGTAAACTGAAATTGAACTCTGCACTGTGTTTGCTGCTTGCATCACATGCCGTACTGTTACCACTCTTAACAGGATGGGCCCATGGAGGAGCTGGCAGAACTGCAGATCAAGGTCGTCTCTACAATTTGCCCTCAAACCAGTGTTTTCTTTGAGACAATTAGCGGTTAATTCGTCAGCCTCAGGAGGCTGTCACTATTTTTGCTGCACGTTCAGGAAGAAGCACGTCTCGAGAAGCTGTTCGCGGATCGGGGATTTCTATGGATACTGCAGAAGTGTGGAAGATGATGTCAGATGCCATAACAGAAAGACACACATGGCAAGACTTGGCAAGGAGCAAAGATCTGAGCAGGGCCTTGACAACGACGTCACTCTGAACACATTTTTCAAGGCCCGTCATTGCAAGACATTCTTATGTTTTCTTCAGCGATTTCAGAAAGTTTCACATTTCTTAACCACGCTGCATTGTCCCACACAAATGTTCTAATTGTGTGAACCACTTGATTGCAGCTTGGTTTCAGCATGCTTCAGCTTCAGCTATATTAGTCTTGCTAAACCAATGTTGCCATGCATCATGTGCTGACCTCACCCACCTGCAATAGACGTTGCAAGCGCTGCAATACTCTGCCAGCTCTTCGACATGTGGATCCAGCTCTATCGCTTGAACAAGTGTATGGAGGCGTTTGGCGTCGGTGTTCCTTTTGTTGACACCAGATTCCGAGGCTCGCGAGTTTTGATCGGGCTAATGCTCTGGTGCCGCCAACCCCCTTGTGCGTGGAACCACAAAGGGCGTTGGTTCCAGCATGTTCCAGGCAAGAGTTGCCTGCAGGCAGAAAGCCGGTCTGTTAGTACAGAGTCACAAAAACATACAAAAACCAGTTTCTCCCAAGAGCTTGAGCGAGGACCCCGAAGAAGCAGTTAGATGTTGACCTGAAGAAACTGTTGGGGGTTGTGGGCAACTGTTGGGCAACTGTAGCTCTCGACTGTGGAGCAGTCTTTCCTTTTTGGGGAGCCCCTTTCTTTGTCCAGAGCTTCGAGCCTGTGCCCGCAATGTTCACTTAAAGAAAGCATGGATTTGGAGGAGAAATTCGTCCAACAATGAAGTCTCCACTGCAAAAGCGCGAATAGGTTCTATTGGGGCACCACTTGAGAGAGGTCCCCCAAACATGGAGCTTGGAAGCCACTGAAAAGCATCGCCTCACAAAATGTTGAAAACAGACCCAGCGGAGCAAACGGCGGTCTTTAAAACCGCCACAGGCGCTGTGCGGCAGCATCGCACACCAAACGACAGCTTGGAAACCGGTGGTGCCCACTGAAAAGGCTCGCCAAAGTCACTATAGTAGAAGGTGTTGCACCCCAGCATGGCACGCACAACAGCATGGAATCCACAACAGCAGCATCGCAGCCTCCTGTTGCAACCTTCCGTATCCCAGGCGCCACCCCTCCTAGGCACGCTCTAGACTCTAGGCCTAGGTGGGGTCGGGGGAATATATATCATGTATTTCATCCCACGTTCAAACTTTTCGGTCGCATCTTCATGTTGGTCTCACAGGTCTTGGAGGAGGTGGTTCCAATTTGCCGGAAACGAGGAGGCAGTGCCTTCTCACGCAGCGTGGCAAAGAAACCGGTAATTGAATGTATATAATTGATGATAGTTTATTCTCTCATTGCAGGTGATCTTCACATCAAGGGAGTTCAGGACCTTTGCGTAGATTAGTTTGCTTTGCGGTTTATCAGAAAGAAAGTCCTGCTTGTATCTTCGGCATGTCCACTTGCAGCGCGGGGTGTCCTCATTCTCAAACCTGGTGGGGTCAGATGTGGTGACTATCAGCCAAAGCATGACAGCATCACTCTGAACTACCCAAGCATCGCAACGGCTCAAAACTGGTTAAAGGTAGAAAGGATCGGCAGGGAGCAGCGGTCGCATTGCCATGGAAAGAGAAGGAAGGGAGGGCAACTATTCTCCTGTGGCTATCATCTATGAAAATTCTGCAAGGCAGTCTGCTGCAATTTCCGACCTGCAGACCCACTTTTGCCGGCACGCGTTTGTAGCAGGTTGGCTTGCATTTGGCCTTTGTGGTCGACCATGTTCGACCTCTTTGCATGTTTCAAACATGTAAGAAACACGGGTTCAGGAGCTGATGCCCAATGTATGTGTGTTCATAAATTGAATCCTCCAACTCCAACGTCGTTTTCTCGCGAATACCTATTAGACAATTTGTGTCGACAAGGACTTCCGAGTTGTGGAGATCGACAGCTAGAGGACATCGCACTGGATCACAAACACCTATTTGCATCTATTTGCAAGTGTTCATAGTTTTTTATGGAATCTACACATGGGTTGTTCTCAAGGATATCATAATTCACTTTATACAAGGGCGCTTCATCCAAGGATGCGACGTGACTGCGATTTTTAATTTTAGTAAGCTTTCTTGAAAAACAAGACTAGGCCTTGGATGTCGATGTGCAAACCCTGCAAAATCCGGTAAAACGATACCTGCAGCGTCCAGGTGCCAAATGCTGGAAACGATGCGGGAGGCCCTAACTTTGACCTAGATCCTCAGAAAAATCCTTGAGATGAAAGAGACTCGTGTCAGCAAAAAGTCAGTTGCAAGCCCCTTCACGAGGAAGAAGGTACAGGCACAGGTGCATCCGCGTCCAAGCTCGGCTAGAAAAATATTTGTGGTAGAGGGGCAAGGATGGTACGAACCCAGAACAGGTGAAGACCATGCCCTTTCAAGAGTTGCTGCAAGGGTTTGTGAGCGTCTTGAAAGTTTGTTCAGGAAATCTTGGGGCACAACAAGCAGATCTTGTGATCTTGTGGTACGCATTTTGTTTAGATCGTTCTGGCTCCATCATACGGCATGTGCTGGTTTTTGCGCGTTGAGTCTGCTTAGGCCGACGGTCATTACAGACCGACACAATTCACCGCAGCTCACCATAGATCGCAAAAGATCTTTGTAGACACGCCGGCAAAGTCACGTAGCCGCCAAACAAAGATCACCAAAAGCTATCATTCATCGCCGGGTGCAAGCATACGATCAGAACATGGCCACGCCGGACGCCTGAATCCGGTGGACTACCCTATAGACTGCTTCGAGTGTTGCTAACCCGCTCCCAACACTTCCGCACTAGATAGTTGGTAATTACTTGATACGAAGTAGCACCTGGCGCCGCTTTCCTCCAGTTGTTTCGATAGTTATATAGCTGTTTGTTTTTTCGCCCCTCCTTGTACTTCTTACTTGTGAATCTTGTGACGACCTCGTTGCATCCGACTTGCATTTAGATGGAATCCATATTTTGTGCAAAGCAACGCTCAAAGATGGGTTTCAAGGCTTGGGTCTTTTTGCCCGCAGCTGTGTTTTGCAGTGAAGTCGTAGCACCATCCTGGAGGGCTTCGTGTGAAAGAGGCTTCTCTAGCATGAGTCTCCTGCTGCTGCTACTGGTGGAGCTCCATCATTATTACAGCGAAAGTTGTGCATATTCTGCGCTGAAGTCTTTGTTATCCCAGCCAGAGATGGTTATAATGCGTCACTTTGGAGTGGTTCGACGGAGAAAGTACTTGCTTGCAATTGGTATTTGTGAAGCCTGTCTTCTGTTCACAGATGTTACTTTTCCTTTCGTTGCAAGGGCATGTGATGATATTTTGACTGAGAATTGGAAAACTGCTTGGAGAGACGTGCCGCTGGTTGGGGAACTTGCAGTCAAGATGGTTGGTACTTTGCGATTCTGGGGCTTTGCATTGCTTTCTTCGGGTGCTGGCATCCTCGTAAATGGAGTGGCCCGGCAGAGGTTCAGATGCGCACGCATGGCCACTGCTGTTATTCTCGCTACTCGTGACTTGTTCAATTTGCGCAGCATTCGCTGAATTCTGTATGTAGTTATACAGGTTTGTCAAGGAGTCTATATAGCTGAGCCAGAATTTTGTGCAAGGTGCTGGGGTTGTTGTGCATGCCTTTCTGGACAAGAAGCGACCTTGAAGTATCTGGGGCTGCCTTTCTTTCATGGGCACGAGCGGCAGAAATCGCTATGATGCCTAGAGTCTTCGCTGCATTGCGTGGAACTAGAGAACCATTGGTGACCATATTCAAGATTATTAACTATTACTTGCACGCTGGTTGTCGATTATTTTTGCCAGTCATCAGCTTGTATGTCATGCCTTAAGTCTATGGACTCATCAAAGGAAGTTTCGCAGGGAAAGTTCTGATAGCAAAAAGTTGCAGTTGAGGTGTGCGGCATCATGTGGATGTAAGTAAAGAGAGCAGTCAGAGGCAAAACGGAATCTAGTAACGCACAGGGGTGAGCCGCTTTGGGACCGTTTCGGGCGGTTGCACTGGGGAGTGATGTGTTTGTGTTCAGGCGTTTGGGACGTGACTGAATCGTAATTTGTTTGCGGGAGGTGGGCAGAGGCTACTAGTAGCTTCTTGTTAGTAGTAAGGCCAGGAGCTACTAGTAGCGTCCTTGCTCCTAGTAGCGGTGCCCTTTGTTACTAGTAGCTGCAGCTTCTTGTTACTAGAGGTTGTTGCCAGTTGCATCCTGAGTCCTGAGTGGAGAAGTGGTGCATTTGTACGCGATGACACACCGGTGAGTTTGTGCCCAGACACCCCTTGGCAAAGCCGGGTATGCTGGGAATGAGTCTGGGGTGAGAAGAAAGATAACATATGTACAATGATCCTGTCAAAACCCAAGGAATCCACAGAACAGAACCCCCAACACAAGTGAAACACAAATTCCAAATCAGTGGAGCGGGATGTGGGCGAAAGAGAATCATGGCTGAAGTTTCGACAAAGAAATAGAGTTGAATGGCGTTTATTCCTTGCAATTTTGTCATACTGTGGAGGTTTCCCGGAGCTGTGAGATCAACGCAGGTCCTGCCGCATGCAAAGGTTCACGAGGATCAATGCCATAAAACGAAATGGAGCTATTGGCGTAATAAGCTGCTCTATATTGTTGTTCGTCCTGGTATTGTTTAAAGATCATTCTGAGAGCATCCGCATTTGGCAACCATGGCCTTCGAGGGAGGCCTCCAACGCCCGAATATTCAAAGCTAAGTTATCGCAAGCTTGTCGCCCGTTGCTTGGCGCACTTGGGCAGGAGCTCATGTTTGGAAAGTGTCTGCAATGACGTGGCTGCACGTTGAAAGCTTTCTGTTTGTTTCATTAGCTATCGTGGCTTTTTGGGAGATAGTTGTGCTTCTGTGGGCGTATAGTCGACTTGTGTATTCGGGCCTTAGCGGTGGAGTCGCACTGGCACATGATGCCCACAGTAAACGACATGAGCGATTGCAAGCTCGCATCACGTAATACCAGGCATCGAAAATCTGGGTTGGCCATCGCAGCATAAACTCCCACATGAAAAGCAGCTCGATGTCCTCACCAGGATGCGACCAAAGCAGGGTGAAGAGAGGCCCGGATGGAAGGATACTGGGAAGGCTTCGGACGTTTGTAACCCTTGATGCCTGCAGCCAGTACTTTTTTGAGACCATATCACCATGTCATTCAAGTACAACAGGTACGGTATAAGAGTCTTTATAAGACCAACATCCGAATCTCCAGGTCTGCACACTCGTTTCCACAAAGGGTTACCAAATCATGTCAGTGTGTTGACGTAGCGTCCCATTCACGATGAGACTTGAGCTTTACAAACACTGAAGTGTTGAGTATCGTACTTGACAAGCTGTTCAAAAAGGTCCCAAATCAGCGTATATGGAAAAAGGGCCATCGCTATTAGGTTGGAGGCCATCCCTATTAGGTTGGAGGCCATCGCTACTAGGTTGGAGATCATCGCTGGTTGGAGGCCATCTCTATTAGGTTGGAGGCCATCGCTATCAGGTTGGAGGCCCTGTCCTTTACTGTATCTATGTTGGAGGCCAAGGCTATTAGGTTGGAGGCGATCGCTATTCGGTTGGAGGCCATCCCTACTATTATTAGGTTGGAGACCATCGCTATTAGGTTGGAGGCCAATCGCTACAAAGGTCCCAAAAAAGGCCTTTGCTTTTGTACCAGTGGTGGAGTGGTACTGGATGTTTGGTGCTTGTCGGAGCTTGTGTTCAGTCGCGCCGCTTGTACGAAGCCGTGCAACATCCAGCTGGGGACCGGGGAACTCGAAAGCCCGTTGCACGCCGTTGCACGCTGCAAGCCGTTGATAGCTCTTGGCTTGCAATTCCGCTTGGAAATGAAGAAAGCAGTCGAAAACGACGCCCTTGACAAGTGGATGTCAGCCTCTGCGGCGGGGCAGCACTCGGCGCACACCCAGTAGGTCATAACTTGTCGCTCACCTCAACAATGCTTCGTTCCACCTTTGTTCCCAGCATCTTAAGTGTCTTTTGCTTTCATCCGCTCGACTTAATTACTCGCTTGGTCGTTCTCCCGTCTTTCGACGGTTGCTTTTGGGGCAGGCACAGTGCTTTGGCATGATCTCTGGATGTGGGGGTGCAGTTGTGTAACGACAATGGACGCATGTCGCAGTGCATGCCGCGTACAGTACTCGTACGTGTAAGAGAGCGGCAACGTCGGCAGGAACCGCTGGCGCTGTTGTTGGCTCAGCAGCGCAGCAAGCTGGACAGTGATGGTAATATTCTTTGGCGCTCGATTGATGTAAGAGGCGGCGCTCTTGATCTGTGGTACAGCTGGCTATTTTGTCTCCTGCCAAGTCACTCCAGCGAAAGCATAGACTCTAGACATAATTCAGCTGTAGCCAAACGCAGTGGCCAACGGGGCGAGCGATGTCGTTCTTGTCGTTTGGGGCCATCAAGACACGTCGGCCTATGCCTCTGGAAAAGTCTAGTGCGCCCCGATCTTTTTGGCACTGCAGGTCTATGAGGACACTGGCAATCGCGTGCGCTCTCAGCCATTTGCTTCTGGCTGCTACCGGGCACCAACCTCCGCCGAGCAGCAAAGATAGTGTTTCCAGACAAGCGCGTAACAGAAGGATACAAAAGGTCTCAGGATGTCGATGAACTTGAGGTCCCTGTTTCGTGCGGTTTGTTCCACACTTAGCCGCTTCAGGGGCCACGTCCATTCCACTCTTGCTTGAGGCTGCAAGCAGAGCACACACGTGAGAGTGAGAGCACATATGTGAACACACATGTACGAGAGCACAGGATGACTGCATAAGTATGAGAGACAACACACATGAGAACATGTGAAACCAAGGCAAACACATGAGAGCACAGATAGAGAGCGCACACACATATGAGAACATAAGTATGAGAGCACACGCGTGAGAGCACAGATGAGAGCAGAGCACACACATAATAGCAAACCTATGAGAACCAAGACATAAGAGCACACATGTGATAGCACGAGTGTGCGTGACTACACAAATAAGAGCACCCCTGCGAGACCACACGCATGAGAGGTTCACACTTTGCTGCACCTGCCACACATTGTGCACATCAAGGTGTACAAAGTGCAGCGCCTGCTGCGTAATCACGAAAGGTAGCGGTTACGCTACCTGAGTTGCCTTGCTTTAGCAATGTATTGCGGGTGGTCCCCCCCCCCCCATTCGACTCCACCCTGCGCCGCGGAGAATTTGGTAGTGATCTGAGCAGAAACAAGCAGCCAGCAGCAGCAGCAAACCAGCAATGCAGCAGCAGCAGCAGCAGCAGTAGCAGCACAGCAAAGCAGAAAGCAGCAGCAGTGGCACCAGTGGCAGCAGCAACGACAGCAACAGCAGCAGCAGCACCAAAGCTCACACAAGTTTGGCCTCCACAACCCTTCGTTTTCGTTCAGTTTTTCGGGGGTTGCGCAGACGAAATTGAAAGAGGGGGGGACAGCAAAGCAGCAGCAGCAGCAGTCTTCAGGATTCAAGCAACAGCAGCAACCAGCAAGAAGTAGCAACAGCAACAGCCAAACAGCAGCAGCAACCAGCAGGAGCAGCAACCAGCAGGAGCAGCAGCAGCAACCAGCATGAGCAGCAGCAGCAGCAGCAGCAGCAACCAGCAGCAGCAGCAAGCAGCAGCAGCAACCAGCAGCAGCAACCAGCAGCAGCAGCAGCAAGCAGCAGCAGCAACAAGCAAGCAGCAGCAACCAGCAAGCAGCAGCAACCAGCAAGCAGCAGCAACCAGCAACCAGCAGCAGCAGCAACCAGCAGCAGCAACCAGCAGCAGCAACCAGCAACCAGCAGCAGCAACCAGCAGCCGCAGACATGCTACCTTTCGTCCACCCCCGTCTCCTCAAGTCTGCCCTTCAAGGTTGAAAACAAGGCAAAGCCCAAAGGGCTTAAAGGGCTTTGAGGCTCCGACGCAGCTGCTTCCAGATGTCCACGTTGCGCATGTGTCCAACATCATGCTGCTGCCACCGTTCTAAATATCACAACGATGCAAAGACACCCCGGCCCTAAACTTGTTCAGTCCAACGCTCTTACAGGCCAAAACGGAAATCAAACCTCACCTGGTTTAGGTGCTCATGTTGCCGAACCTTTCCGCAAGTCCACAGTTCAATGCTCCACAGAGTTAGTTGGTCTCCAGAGGGCTGCAGGTTTCAACGGTTTATGGGATTTCATGTGTTCCTGGAACGATCATAATAGCATGAAGTCAACCACGGCATGTCACATAGCACAAACTTTGAGACTTGGGCATATCTCTGCAGCCCTTTTGTTGAGCGAGAAAAGATCAAGCTTTTTTAGCTGCGCGGGTTACGAGCCCAAGGCGCTTTCGCTTTGGGTTCTGATTGTGACCCTGAGCCATGAGCGAAGAGGTGTCTGAGAAGACGCCAGATTCTGGAGGCCCGAGAGCGATAGAGGCCGCTGGGCCGAAAGATGGGGCGCTCGCAAGGCCAACTGCGCCGCCGGTGGTTTTCCGTCCTGAGGCGGTCAATCCTTTCTGGTCGGAACGCTTCCAAGACGAAGCAGCGCTGAGAGCACTGAGGCCCGCTGACTTACCATCGCAGGAACCCTCAGAGCTTCTTCCTGACCCTGTGGTTTCGCCTCCAAGGGATGGATCAGATGTCCGCGTCCTGATACAAGGCCTCTTTGTCTGAAAATGCCAGGTTGTGGTGCGAAAGAGAGTCGTGGTCGTCGGGGCGGATGGGCGCGGGGATGAATTTCCAACCACCTCCTTGGGGTCACCCTCAACCTGGGTCCTATGGGGTGATGGGTGAAGGAACTCAGCGAGATAGGAACCTGATGTCATCAATGCTCGAGTCTATGAGGGCGTCCTGGGCATCTCCTGGAACTGGGGGTAACGAGGGCTTGCTTGGTCCTTTGGCTGGGGGCAGAGACGGTGGAGGGCAGGGTGCTTTTCATGGTCTTCCAGCCGATTATGGTTTTGAACACCGGCAATTTGGTGGGCCAAGAGCGAGCTTGATGGAATCGGGTCTCCTCCACATCGGGGGAGGTCACGCAGTCTCTTTTTCCAGGAATGGTTGAAGCGTCAAAGACATGGGCGCGACACGGCTTTGGTGGGCAATCATGGACTCCTCTTCAGGGACTGGAGAAGGGGTCAAGGGCTATGTGTCAGCCGAGCTCCAGGGTGGCACGGGAAATGGTCGTAGGTCTGTCGGGCCCAAGTGAAACTTTGGACTCTTCAAAGAGGTGGTCGTCCACAAAGTCAACAAGATCAAGTGGCTGATGGGGTCGGCAACCAGAAAGGTGGAGAGTCGTCTGGTGGTGGTGGTCAGAGGGGTCATCCAGTTGGTGGAAGGGGAATCCACATCCAGGGGGTAGTGGCTTCTATGGAGGAAACTATCCATTTCCTGGTGGAGGCGGCGGCTTTCCTGGTGCTCCTGGCAGGGGGGCGAAACTTTCCTGGTGCTCCTGGTAGAGGGGGAGGCTTTCCTGGTGCTCCTGGTGGAGGTGGAGGGTTTCCGGGTGAGCAGTTCACGGAATCTTTGATGGCAGAAGGTGAGGCAGCGTTTCATGGAGGGTCCACCGCACCTTTGAAGGAGACGGTGAAGGTCAAGGCTCTTGATGGTGATGGAGGTGGGTCGAAGGATGACAGCGGCAGACCTCGTGAAGGAAAGGACAAGCCCAAAGACCAATCCGATGCCAAGGGTGGGAAGGACTCCAAGGACGGCAAGTTCGACAAACAGGATGGGACGAATGGCAAAGGAGATCAGAAGGGCAGCACGCTCGACAAGCCTGTGTGTCGATACTTTCTCTCTGATCAAGGCTGTAAGAAAGGCCAAAAGTGCCCCTTCCCACACGAGTGGAAGGGGATATCCAAGCAAGGCCGCTGTTGGTCGTGCAGATCCACGCAGCACATGAAGCCGGAGTGTCCTGTGAAAGATCCAAAGGTGAAGAAGGAGCTTGGCGAAGAGGTGAAGTCCAAGGAAGGTGGCAAAGGAAGTGATGGAGGTGGACGTCCACTTGGTGAGTCAACTGGCGGAACAACTTCTTCTCCGCCCACCATATATACCACCATCGGACGAATTGGTCAAAGAAGCAGTGCAGCTTCTGAAGTCACTTCGACCTTCTGTCAAGGCTCTTTGTATGCGCTCAGTCCACCCCACAGATGGAGCAGGAAGAGCCGGAAGAGCACTTCTGGATGGTGGAGCCACCCACATCTTGAGGCCAGCAGTCTCCAAGGTTGAGTTGGCGGCCGGGGTCACCACCCTCGGACAAGTGGAGTCGACAGGAACCCTCATCACCGACTTTGACACTCAGACGATCGTGCCGCTAGGCAAAGTGGTGAGGCTTGGATATAAGGTGAAGTGGGAGGGTGACTCCTTTGAGCTATGGGACCAGTCTGGAGGACGGGTGAAAGTTGTTTTGGAGTCGGGATGCCCTATACAGTTGACATCAAGTTGGCCAACCGACTGATTAAGGAGTTGGAGAACTTCGAGGCGGACTTGTCCCGCCGTGTGGCAGCTCTCAGGGCTGGAAATCCCGGTGACCTGGCACCGAATGTGTGGAAGTGGTTAACTTGAGAGAAATGTGGCCCGAGGTGCCGGATGAGCTTATTGCAAGAGTGGTGCCAACGGGCAGGTGGACCAGTGATGCTGCCCCGTTCAATCGAAGACAAAGACAGAGGGTGGCATCATCTTCTTCGGTGATTCTCCACCTGTTTTCAGGGCCGGATCAGTCTTGGTGGAAAAAGAGATTGGATTCCAACTCTCGCGTGGTGCTCTGTATTGACAAGTCGGCCGACTCCAACCAGGATCTATTGTCGGATCAACTTACGAGCTTTCTGGCAGAGGTCTGTGAGAGAGGGGTGGTTGATGTCATCTTGGGTGGCCCTCCGTGCAGAACGGTCTCGAAGGCTGGGGACACGGCGGTGGTGTGAAGCTCGTGGCATCTATCGGACCTTCAATAGTGGCAGTGACTGGAATCAACGGTCGTGCAGAGGCTGAGGTGGGAGTGATCCGCCGGGGAATCAACACGTTGATCCGTTCTTCGGGAGAAGGTGAGGAGTTGTGGCCGTTGGTGGCAAAACATGTGGGAGAGTGACGTGGCAGACTTCAGCTACAAGCATTGGGCTTCTCTACACCAAGCCTGTTGCCCTGGGGAAGAAAAGTCATGGTCACCACGAAAGGATGGAAGAAGCCGGGGGTTGTTCGAGGTCCAGACCGCGAAATGAGCCTCACTAGTGGAGGACATGTGGTGCAGATTTGACGGGGGCAAACTAGTGAGGACTGATGACCTCATTCAGGCGGAAGATCCACCTTCGTTGGAGGATGTGGTGAACGTCAAGGAGAGACCAGAGCCCGCAAGCATCCTAGATGGGGCAGTGATTCCTAAGAGAAGGCTGCATGAAAAGACGTCTCTGTCTAGGCTCTCAGTTCAGGAACTACAAGACCGACTCCTACGAGGGCAAGCTTGGGCGAATGAGGAGTTCAGCCGATTGGAGTCAAACCTCGAGGACGAAGACGGGGGTGTCACCTATATATATGACTTGGACTGTGAGAACAACAAGATTGAAAACCTAGCGCAAGAACATGCGGTCTCCTGCAAACGGTTGGAAGTAGACCCAACCAAGGAACCAGGTGAAGACGAGGAGCTTTTCCTCCAGACTCGCACCATCAGTTTAAAGCAGGCAGGTTCGGAAGACTCTTCCACTCTGGATTCCGTCGCTCAAGACAGAGATAGACAACTTCGATAACAACCAGGCCATCCAGAGGATTGACGAGGTCCAGACCCGCAAGATCTTGGAGGCAGCCAAGGAGAAGGGTGAAAGGGCGGAGCTAATCCCAGGAATGGGTGTCTTCACTCGAAAAGCTGGTGACGGTCGAAGGAGATCTAGGATCGTCTGCTGTGGCAACCACATGGAAGCTCGAGCAGGAGATGAAGTGTACGCCACAGGTGCGGACTCCACCCAGTTGAGAACTTTGCTAAGGTTGGCAGCTCTTCAACAGTGGGATTGCCTTTTGCATCCTTTTGCTGGACGTGAAGTCGGCTTTCCTTTTAGCTCCAAAGGCACAAGGGGAGACGGTGATCGTCAAACCTCCGAAGATCCTGGAGGAAGCGAAGCTGGCACAACCTGGGAGCATTGGTTGGTCACCTCAGCGATGCACGGGCTGGTCACGTCTCCGAAGGACTGGAGTTCCTTTCGGGATTGAGAGCTCTGGGCGGAGTCGGAGAAGGAAAAGACGAAGGAGTTCTTTTTCAGGCCAATGGAAGACCCGAACTTGTGGGCGATTCAAGAATTGGTCACCATGAATGAGGATGGATCCAAAGAGTGGGGGCAGGTGCTAGGCCATATGATTGTGTATGTCGATGGCGTGCTTATGGTGGCACCAAGGGAGATCACAGAAGCCGCTTCGAGCTCTATCCGAAAGGTATGGTCCACTTCTGCACCAGAGTATGCCATCGTTGGAGGAAGCCCTATGAGATTTCTGGGTATAGAGGCTCCAAGACGGCTCTTATTTTCTCCACCAAGAGTGCTATGCTCGTGAATTAAGCGACATCCAGGAGGCTCTGCTGCCACATTCATCAAGGTTCCAGATGCGAAGTCAGAGGAAGAGTCTGTGTCCCTGCCGAAGGTTCGAGAGGCACAAAAGATCACGGGTGAACTCCTCTGGTTATCAGGCAAAACACGCCCGGATTTGACGTGGGCGGTCATGAAAATGGCGCAAAATGCGGTGAAGAAACCAAGATGGACAGTGGAACTCGGGGGTGCAGCGCTCGCCTACTTAAGGTCTTCGCTGGACTTTGGGCTCCGATATACCAACAAATTGCCCGTGGATTCAGATCCTGATCTACAACGTGGTCAACCCAGGCACGCTGGGACGCTCGAGGTCCTAGTGGATGCCTCTTTTTCTCCTGGGGGATGGTCACAGTGTGTCAGGAACGGTCATTCTCTTTGCTGGCTGTCCAATCCAGTGGGAAAGCAGACGACAAACTCTCGTGGCCCTTTCCACGGCTGAGGCCGAGCTTACTGCACTAGTAGCAGGCCTGCAAACAGGAAGATCAGTCCGAGCTCTGTTGGAGTTGCTGGTTGCTGACGTGGACCTCGAGATCTACGATGACAACCGCGCGGCTGTTGTGCTAGCATCGGGCTCAGGTGGGGGATGGAGGACAAGACATCTCCGGATTCGTGCAAGCGGCTTAGCTGAAGCGTTGAAGGGTGGTGAGGTGTCTCTGAACCACCGGATGGGATCTTCGTTATGGGCAGATGCAATGACCAAGCCACTTCCAACCCAGTCTTTGCGCCGCTTCTGTCGAGGTGTGTGGTTGGGAAGCCCGTTAAAAGTATTGAGCCACAAGGGGGGGCAAGGAGAAGTACAAGAGATGGTGACTCCAGGAGGTGTTCAAATGCTTAAGTCCTTGTCCTTGTCGGCAATTGGGGCGTCCCTTCTTCCTAGTGCGGATGCAGTGGAGACGCATGAGACAAAGGTGACCGGGGGGGATGGTGAGTCAAGCTCCTGGGCTGATCAGGGATGGTTACTGTTGTTGGCGGGCTTGGTATGTCTGCTTCACATCATCAAGGATTTGGGCTGGGAGTTGGCGAAACGTCTTCTTGGCCAAAGAGACCACCTCAAAGTCAAGTTGTTGGATGATAAGCCTCTGTTGGGGATTGCTTTGGAATGTCCAACAGGTTGTTGCGGGAGAATTGCACCAAGGAGTTCTTTGGCTTTGCGTGGCATTGACATCGGAGGAGGTGTAATCGATCCTGATTTCAGGGGCGAAGTGAAAGTCATCCTGGTGAATAATGGAAATGAACCTTTCACGATCAATCCAGGTGATCGTATTGGTCAGTTGGTTTTGGAGAAGTTCCAGAAGACCGAGATCATGTGTTCAGGCTCCTTGTCCAATACACAGAGAGGCTTTGGAAGCTCAGGGGTGGCAGCCAAACACCTCTCCAAGTCCTGCTCAGAACCTCGAGAGGACTTCATCGCGGAGCACCAGGAGGGTGTGGAGGCTGTCGAAGAGAAGGTTACATGCAGCTGAGCCATGTGTTCTTTGATGGGGTCCACTTGGCCAGGTCTGGGGAATCTATGCAAGAGCTGATCGGGAGGCTGAAGAGACATGAGCTGCGAGGGTTCAGGTGGATGTACCATGGAGGTTGTCCGGTTGCAGTTCATGCACCAGTCACCGAGGACATTTCGACAAGAAGTTCCGCAAGGATCAATAGAGATCACGATGCACAAACACCCGTCTATGAGAAAGAAGCTCTATATGACTCTGAAGCATCAGCCCCACCACCAAAAGATGGCATCACGGCCGGAGTTGTCACCCTTGGCTGGTTTGAAGATGGCACCATTTTTTGTGAGGGCTGACAACCGAAGAGGCAGTCGTTCAATGTGCTATCTTCGGCAGCAGTGGAAGGGTGTGAGTCTCTTTTTCTCGTGGCACAGTGCACTGGGGAGCTCCCGGTGAGAGCGAGATCCGGAGAACAAGGGTGGCCCGCTGAGGAAGCCAAGTGTTTTGTGTGGTGATTCTTTTGGGTCCTACTCACTCAGTGGGGAGTGAAATGTGGATCTCTGTGTTCGCGCTTTGTTTTTAGATTTCCAAGGCTTAGAGTCACCGTTCAGTGCCTAGTACAGAGGGCTTGAGTCTAGTTTTTCTTCATGGAGTGCCGTGTATCTCCTTCCTTTAGAGCCCGATCGAATCGGGAAGGGGGAGCATGAAGTCAACCACGGCGTGTCACATAGCACAAACTTTGAGACTTGGGCATATCTCTGCAGCCCTTTTGTTGCGAGAAAAGATCAAGCTTTTTTTAGCTGCGCGATAATGATTTGACGGAGCCGAAAAGTCACAAATATATAATGCAAGGCCATCATGTGCACTTCTAGGTTGTCTTGCAGGACTGAGCAGAAAGATTCACCTCTGTGTGTGTGTTCGCTTTATGAAGATGCACAGTCTCACCAATGTGTGCCAGCAATTGCAATAATACAATGCGGGAATTTGCCTTTTTGTACGCATGCCTGACTTTGTGTTCTTTGTGATCGTTTCCATAACGGTCTTATGCATTGCTTTGATTGGCAGCGCTGGCCAAGGTGTAGCTTTGCTCGCAGAAGAAATGGCAAACCAGAAACGATATGTAGTGGACTACAAAGACAACCCAACAGCACGGCAAGCTCGCAACGATTTCATCTATGGGAGATTGGATGCCGATACCGCTACGATGTTCGAGGCCATGCTGCTGTAAGCCTAAAGGGCCCTATGACATTGGTTTGACATGGTTTGACTAGATGGAAATATTTTTGGACAGCGTCGGGCGTTTGAGAGGGAAGCTTGCAGGATTTCAATCAGAAGTTGGCAGCACATGTGCATTTGCTTGAGAACCTTCACTTCCTGGCCCTTCTGATCCCTGGCAAATTTAGTGTCACTATGTCGTCCGTCCGCTTGGCTGCACGCTCACTGTGTCGAGCCCAGGTTCCTAAAGATTTTTGTTGGCAGATGCCTACAGCTTTGGATCCAAGCATCTTTCTTGGCCATGGCATTTCATTCAGAGGGTGCTGGAGCAAAAGACAAGGCAAGGAAGCTGAGAACAGTTTGCATAGTTTGCCATGCCTTGTTTTTTTGGAATCATGGAGCTTTGGTGCAGGTTGTTGTTGCGTGCCTTTTGAGTTCACTCATTCTGCTCCATCGTGCAGCCCATGGCATGAAGACCCTGGGCTGCACAGGCAGGCGTTCACAAGCACCAAATCTAACATGCAACCTTGTTTCTCATGTGTCCAAATCCAGGAGGAAACGTAGGGAACTCAACAATGGCCCAAGAGTAACGGAGACGGAGCGTGTATGGTGAACAAGGGATTGCCACAGATTAAGAAAACGTCAAATCCTTTGTTTATATAAGTATATGGATGATATCCAACTATATACTGTAATGGACCCAATAGCCACTATGACTATAAGAGAGTCTTTTTACGTTATTTTGCTCCCGGAGGGTAACTTCGCATCCGGTTTTGAGGTTGCAACTAAACGAGTGAATTTGATCGCACAGCTGCGGAGGCCTTCCTGTTTTGGTATTAATCATTGGCTGGGTGGTTTGGTCGGGGGCCAAAGTTGCTTTCGCGTTCATTTGCGA
Organism: Durusdinium trenchii; assembly: GCA_963970005.1. Lineage (NCBI taxonomy): Eukaryota > Dinophyceae > Suessiales > Symbiodiniaceae > Durusdinium > Durusdinium trenchii. The sequence goes on along the minus strand of CAXAMN010020935.1, from coordinate 4,235 downwards.
TGATCACCTCTGGAATCTTACAACTGGCTGCGTGAAGCGCAGTGATGTGCATGGATAGCGGCGCACGCTTTCACTTCTATCGAGCATTTGCCATCACAAAGCCTGTGTCTGGCGGAAACTTGCTCAGAAAAAAGAGCCAAGTCTCAGTTTGAACGTGTGTTAACACCCTGTGTTGGACAAAGCTAGCCAAAGGTCGTACCAAGCACCAATCACACCGAACAGGCGCTTGCCTTTACCTTGTGGAAGAAGTCCCAATTCAAAGACTCCATCAAACTCTTCCACGAGATCGAGGCCGTTCTTTCTCTTCTTCGGCGTTGGCTCATGTTTGACACGTTGCCAGGATCTCATCGGGTCCAGCGCAGCGCTTTGTGAAAACATGGGGCATACATATAGCTCCATGGGAAACTATGATGAGGCCCGATTCGGAAGTCCGCGGTGGCTCGAAACTGCACAAACTGTTGAAACGAGGCTGCGAAGTATTTCCAACGTGCTCTCCGTTGTTTGGACGAAGAAGAGAAGTTGGGCAAGAAGACGGGCGACAGAGCAGGACACCGCGTGTTTTTTGGAAAGAACGTCACAAAACTCCAGAAAGCCAAGACACTCAGGATTTAATCTCTTCTCCTTCATGTGATATCCGGGAAAGTGCAAGGTGTCCAAGGTTCACTTCAGAAGAGTTCTTGTTGAAGAGCTGGTGATGGGAGGTTTGGGTCTGTGCGAGCTCAATGTCACCAGTCATCTCGAGATTGAATTTGGCACATGGGCTGGACACTACTTTTGCACATGCCCCTCAAAATGTCGAAGCACTCGGAATTCCAACAGCGTTCCTTTGCTAGCTTAGCAGGGTTCTCCCCAATGAAGAGCAAGCATGGGCGTGCTGCGGTCGCTTCTTACTCATTTCAAGGGTGGGGGAGATCGAATCGAGGGATAAGGCATCAATAATTAGGCTGCTCACAAAGACCTAGATATCCAAATTCCATCAAATGCCATTGCTTCCCAGCATATTCATGTTATACATATCTATATATATATATGTTGATGTGCAAACCTTGCCAGGAATTCTCTTAGGACTTGGCTTGATCGAAGATCGCTTGGGCCGATTTGAAGAGGTGGATCTGCACAGCTATATGGTTTGGATTCATTAGATTTCACATTTACACCTTTGTCACAGGCACTTGCTTCCGTTCGTGAATCTCAGGCAGCTCACTTACATGCTGCTTGAAGACTTCGCCTGCATTTTCCTGTTTCCAAAGACTGTGGTCCCCTGTTTCAGGATCTTTTTCGACAGCGAGCCAACGGCAAGTCGGCTGCCCTAGCCCCTACACAGCCCTGGAATTAAGTTGAGCTTTGCAACCAATCAAAGTGCAGTAATCGGACATGATTCGCGCCCTGCACATCAATCTTGTCAGCAGGTGCTTTTACATGCTTTTACGTTCCTCGTCGAAATGATTGCTCAGACACCAGCTCAATCTCACTGGGACATAAGGTCAACTCAACCCCATCTCAACACGCAGCTCAATTCAACCAGCTGTTCCGAAATTCTGCAGGCCAGGCTGCCAACGTTCCAAGGTTGGTCAAAGTCTGATCCAGCATTCAGCCCTAAACTGGCTCGGCTTGGCTTTCAAAGTTCGAGAGCCTGAGGGCCTGAGGGCTTCAATTTTGCAAGCGAGCCAAAGTGGAAACATTAAGCTGTGGCAAAGCTCAGACATCTCAAGACTCAGAACCAGCAACCTGGACATGCGAAAAGTCTTGCAGCTCGAGGGTTGGTGCTATATTTTCAGTGATGAGAATTGTCTTAGTGTGACCCTTTCCAAATGTAGGATCCCTTGACCTCGTCACTTTTCATGACTCTTCCAGGTTGCCATATTGCATAGCCAATTGATCTCCTGAGCAAGTCCATTTCGCTTTGGTTTGGTGGGTTCAATCACGTCCGGTCCGCACCAGTCAGGACCTGGCAGGGCCATGCCTTTGAATAGAGCATGAGCTTTTCTACTCCTCACAGATCCTCACAGCATTGATCACTCTATGCTTGAGGAAGCAGCGAACCGACAGTCCGCAAGACTATACTTTCAGTGACGCGCATGTCACCACTATCCTTGTCTTGGGACTTAGAGACTGAAAGCCAATACTTCAATAGTTGCCTGCTTTTTAAGCATGCTATTCTGGTGATTTGAACTACGACAAGATCAAGGCACAATCAGGGAGCTTAATGCGCCTTGCTGTGAACTATTGTATTTAGACCTTGATAATTTCAGGGGAGCCATTGTTGCATGAAGACAAGTGATAGAACCTTTGCATCATTTAACGCTTACACAGATCAAAATGATCAAAGTCAAAGTGAAGGTCAGCTGGCCTGGCTTGAGGTGTGTCAATGTGTGGGCTGGAACGTCCAGGTTCCAAAAAGTGTATTTTCTAACTGTGTACTATTGGCAACCCTTACTGTTTTATGACTTGTGCTTCCAAGCTCGACCACTTCAGTTGTCCAGTCCAGCATCCTAACTCCAAATGTTTTTTGTGTGTGTGACTGAGCGAGCATCATGGAATCTACAATGATTTTGCAGTCACCAGATAGATTTGTCAATGTGTGTCAGATTATATGCACACACTCTCGTTAGTTGTGCCATGCACGACCCTGTTTTGGGAAACAAATCTTGCAATTTGGCAACCTGAAAATCTTGGAAAGCAATTTAAGTGGGCACTTTGACAGCTCCTGCAGTTCCTTCTTGAAGGGAGACACATGAAATTGCATTGTTCAAAAGACCCGCATACGATATAGTACTTCTTTGACTCCTAGGCCGTCTTCCTTGGTGGCAAAAGCTGGAATGTCCATCGCTAAGATCCTTCTCAAACTGGCCTTGCAGGACAGTGTAGCTGCTTCCGACAATTGAGGGCATGCAATAAAGATCAAAGGTCAGAAGTGCAGCACATCCAAGTGTAGACCACAACTCACAACAGAAAGAGGTTACTTGCTAACTGGATTCAAGTCTTTTTGCAGGAAACTGACTCTTCAAAGAAGCAGCAGATGGAGGCTTGTGCAAGAATTCCAGTCAAGAAGACCAGATGACACCAGATGACTGTGTTTTTGAATGCTTCAGTTCTCAGTTGTTATTTATATTTGTTTGCCAGATGATTCCATGCTGGTCCCCTTCTTGTCTCCTGGCTAGGTGACCGTCACGACATGGCTGCTTGCTTTGTTCCCTTTCTTGTCTCCCGAACTGGCGACATGAAACGTTGCTTGCGTCCCCGTTTGACGTGGCATGTTTCCCCACTGGGGCAACCAAACGCTTGTTGCAAACAAAATTATTCCCGAACAGTGTAGTCACACTAGGGCTATAGGGGTTCTTGCAGTAAGTGTTAAGGCTGGGTTTGGTCGAGGGTGCTCACGACTGGCAGCTGTGAATTCGCTGCTATTTACGGTACAGTCATGCCTCTGAAGATCTTCGAAGTGCATTTCAACTGCGCGGGTCGCAAAAACTGGCCCAAGTGGGCGCTTTCTTCGACTGCACGCTTGCTGCGGCGCCGTGGACGTTTTCGGGTTCGGTGATCACTTTTCGTGACAGGCATGAGGGACGCCTCTTGTTTTGGTGGATTGAAGTCAGGCGCAGGCGGTCGGACCCGTTTCACTTCGACATCCAGATTTTGTGAGGGGCGCAGCACTTTGGACTTGGCGGTGGCCTTTGAACTTTGGACATGTGGCTCATTTTCAGAATTTTGTGAAGCACACGGCGCGTTTTCAACTTGGCATGGCAGGGCTGCGCAGCATGAACATCTTGATGCGCAGATTTCATTGCTCATTGCAGGCGCCGTGCTTTGAGAACCTCAAAGTGCAGACCTTGTGGCAGGCACGCCCCTTTGTGAACCTGCAAATGCAGATTTCGTGGCACGCACAGCGATTTGAAAACCTCAAAGTTCAGGCTTTGTGGCATGTTGACTCCCTGGCGCGCGTCCTGGCCAACGAAGACCGCGCGCCAGGGAGGTGAAAAGGTACCTGCTATTGTTAAACTGTTGATTGGTTGCTGTGGTCCCTTGGTTTGTTTCATGGCGGTTCATGTACCTGATGTTGGACCCCACTCCATTCCCTTGAGGATTTGAGGATTTCAGGTTCTTGGCTATCCTGTCCTCTTAGGTTTTTCACTTAGGCCGGCGCGTGGCAAACCGCAGCCGAATCAGTACGCATGTCAATAAGTGTGTGTGTGTGTGTCACCCTTGGAGTCATAGGGATGCTTTTGCAGTTGTTC
>CAXAMN010020924.1:49097-61048 GCA_963970005.1 Durusdinium trenchii | reverse complement strand
CACAAGACAGCAAAGCGGTCAAAGTTGGAGGTCTTCGCTCTTAGGTTAGAGGCCGTCGAAGGCAGGTTGGGGGCCATCGCTAGTAGGTGACAAGAAGCACAAGACAAACAAGACATCAAAACAGCAAAACAGCAAAAGTTGGGGGTCCATTCTAGTGCGTGGAGGCCAAAGTTCAAGTTAAAGAACCCCTTACAAAGTTTGGAGGCCTACCTGCAACCTATAGGGTAGCCTTAGAGGAAAACAGAAGGAAAGGCACCGACACACAAGTGTGTTGAGTACCATTTCCTCCTGTCCATAGGGGAACAGGTACGGAAGTTTGCGTCCAAACTTCCATCCAATCGATTTCCATAGCTTCATTGGCGTGACTAGGAAATCGACCGTCACGCCCCCTGTTCCAAACCTTAAGGTTCCCTCTGATTCCAAGGGTTACACACACACACTTATAGAAATGCGTACTGACGTGAATGCGGTGCCACACGCCGCCCTGAGTTAAAAACCCTGAGATACCAGGAGGACACGTAGTAAGTTAAAGGCCATCGCTTTTAGGTTCGAGGCCATCGCAAGGAAGTTGGAGGCCAACGCCTGAGGTTGGAGGCCGTCTCTAGTAGGTGGTAGGTAGTATGCACAAGCAAAACAAAAGTGGCAGCGAGCAGCTGCTCAAAAGTTTAAACAGCAGGTACGAAAGTTTGCGTCCAAACTTCCATCCAGTCGATTTCCATAGCTTCATTGGCGTGACTAGGAAATCAACCGTCGCGCAAAACACACACGAAGAATACCCCCCCCCCGAAGGGAGGTATGTGTGGCCTCCATCCTGCCCGGAAAGGAGGCACCCCCATCCTGCCCGGAAAGGGGGTTGTGCGAAGCACATGTGCACGCAAAGGAGACAGATGAAAATGAGAAAGACGAGACAGACAAAAAGTGTGTGTGGCTGCCGATGAAGAAGAACCAAGTGAAGAGGGACAACCGATGAGCCAAACCTCATTGTAACAAGCCTGGGCCACCTGAACCTAACTGTAAGTAGAATACGCGTGCGTGTGTGTGTACAAGCTAAGGTCCGGACGAAAGTGCGCGCAAGAGAAGGAAAGGATGAGGATGAAGAGACATGAAGACAGAAAGACATGAAAGAAAAGAAGGGAAGACGTCTGTGGGGGCCAATGAAAGGCGAACCAAATGAAAGGGGACAAGCCAATGACAAACCAAACCTCATTGAAAATCCTGTTGCTAAGGCCTGGTTTGCTTGTAAGTACGCTACGCACGAGAGGGAAAAGAGGAGGAAGAAAAGAAAAGGAGAGAAAGGAAGAAGCAAAGGTCCCGACAGACTCCAACGAGTCTTGAACAATCTTCGGCCGCTGCGGCCACGTACGCCGTGCCAAAATGGCTGGCAGCTTTGACCGCTCCGGTCACCTAAAGGCATGCCAAAATGGCGGCCAGCTTGGAGTTCAATAATTCGTCAGGTCTTGGCAAATAACTTTGGCATAAGCCTCCTGCTGTCCGCTCTGGACACGTACGTTCCCGGGCAGGGGGAACAATGGACTAACCCCCGTTCGACGGGTCCACAGGGGCCACTCCTCGGGGTCACCCTGGGCTGGCATGAAGCCAGACACACATATAGAAATGCGCACTGATGTGAATGCGGTGCCACACGCCGGCCTGGGAGGACAAGTAGTAAGTTAAAGGCCATCGCCTTTAGGTTGGAGGCCATTGCAAGGAAGTTGGAGGCCAAAGCCTAAGGTTGGAGGCCGTCGCTAGTAGGTGGTAGGTAGAATGCACAAGCAAAACAAAAGTGACAAGTAGTAAGTTGAAGGCCATCGCTTTTAGGTTGGAGGCCATCGCAAGGAAGTTGGGGGCCACCTCCTAAGGTTGGAGGCCGTCGCTAGTAGGTGGTAGGTAGATGCACAAGCAAAACAAAAGTGACAAGTAGTAAGTTAAAGGCCATCGCTTTTAGGTTGGAGGCCATCGCAAGGAAGTTGGAGGCCAACGCCTGAGGTTGGAGGCCGTCTCTAGTAGGTGGTAGGTAGTATGCACAAGCAAAACAAAAGTGACAGCTGAGCAGCTGTTCAAAAGTTTAAACAGCAGGTACGGAAGTTTGCGTCCAAACTTCCATCCAGTCGATTTCCATAGCTTCATTGGCGTGACTCGGAAATCGACCGTCACGCAAAACACACACGAAGAATACCCCCATAGGGTCCCCTGCTGTTAAAGGGAAACAATCCAAAAAGGAACCTTGTGACTCCAAAGGTTACAGACACACTCGTGCACAATGAAGTCTTGCTGCCAGGTGTCCATAAATTGAATTAATGGTGAATCACTGCCAAAAAATATAATTGAGCCACAGAGGTCATCTCCCCCTGCTTGCTGGTGGCCCTCAAACAGCTGAGGCTGGAGCATTGTTCCAATCTCGCTTCCCACAACCTAAAGCATCTCTTTACACGCGTTCACCCCACAAGCGTGTTGTTTGAATGGTTGGAAGTTGGGGGGCTCCGTGATCAAACAAATTTGTAGCCAAGGGACAATGGGTCACTGCAGTTTCTCCGAAGTTCCAACATGAAAAGTAGCATGGCTACACTAACAACAGTTTGGTGAGTGAGTTCTTATTTGTGTCCGTTATATATGCTCATCCTGAACGACGATAAGTCTGAACATATGTGGTAGTGTGCAAATTCATGCACGTGAGCTGGAAAAGATTAGCAAAACTGTCTTGTTCATGTGCAAATTTGTTCCAAAGCAACGAAACGGGATGAAGTAACGAATGAAACAAACAAGGCTTTGAGCAGCTTTGTCTCGAGATTTGCAACTCTCCTTCCGGCTGGGAGCCCTGGCAACGTGCTAAATCGCTCATCTTCGGATAGCAGCCACAGCCATCCAATTTGAGCAAATCCTTGCCGGGCCATTGGCCATTTATGACGATCCGCATCCATCCATCATCCAGTCATGGACCCGCAGAACAAGGAATTCCGCATTAGAAGTGTCAAGCAAACATCCCCAAGCAAAACTCAAAAAGAAACTTCATCAGTTCAACATCAGTTCAGTGAGTCCAATCCCTTGAGTTTCATGTCTTGTGACCCCAAATCTGTCGGATCTTTCAGCGCCTGATGGAGCTCGCGGTGGGCTTCACCGAACGCCTCCAAGAAGATGGAAAACCTCACCAAATGTCGAACGCAAACTAGGCTCTTACGTCCGATGCACTTCTCGGTTTGATGTGAGGCATGATGCAATTCTCAACTTGGAAAACACTTCCGTACACGTCTTCACTGCACCTTCACATTGAGTTTCCGGTTGTCAACCATGCTTGGTAGAGGACCAAGTCACCAGTCACAACAAAAAGTTTTGGGGGCAATGAGTGTGAAAAATTGATGAACCAATTGGCAGCTTGTTCAGAAAGTGTCTCACAAATGCTTAGAATTCTTAGCGATTTATATTATATTTCATTTACAAGTTTGACTAAAATGGCGGTCCGATGAAGCTATGCGTTTGCTGGCCTTTTGTGGTAGAATGTTTAAAAAAATCTGACAAATTCAATCATGTTGAGGTTGCGACAAACCCCTCTGCGGCATGTTGGAAGTATTCAAGCCATGGCGTCTTGGCGACAAACCTTCCAATGCATCCTGACTCAAAAAACACGTGTTGCTGGCTCTTGCGGATGCCGCAGGAGTACTCTCTGCCTTTTGACCGCTGATGAAAAATCCGCACAAGAGGGTGTGAGTTCCGTTTGTTTCTCGTACATCACGTTGTTTGAACCATGTCTTGAGTTTCCCACGGTTGTTGAAGAACTTGAGGCCAAGGGATGGGGACGAAGGCTAGCGAGGAATGGTTCGGGATGTGATTCTGACACTGATACTGCACGGTGTGTACAGCTGGGTCTTTTTGTTTGCAGGTATCAATGATGGATATGCGATATGTGCATCTGGAGGATTTTTCTCTGTGTGCACAGTGTCTGCGTGGTACGTGGTGAAAATACCCGTCCACCGTTGTTGCTCCGAGTGTGTCTTTGGTTTTGCTGCTTTGCTGTCGTTGCCGCTCTTCCTCATCAACTCGCTATAATTTTTGTGCGTTTCCTGTTGTTGTTGCTGTTGTCTCCCGTCCAATCGTTTCGTTCTTCTTTATCCATTTTTGTGCTGTTCCTCAACCCTGGTCTTGTTGCTGTGTTTGCTGTCTCCACGTCCTGTTGATAGGAAGGTTCTTCTCTTGTGATTATGAAACTTGAAGTTATTTTTGCACGGTTGGAGTGAGTCTTCGGCCAGGAAAAGTAAGCCAAACAAACAACACAACAAACCAACCAACCCACCAAACCAACAAACAACAGTAGTCTAGGTGAGACAAGGTGAAACGCCGTTATCCATATTTAAATTGCCATGCAGGCCTGTACTCTTTGCATTTATTTAGGAGGAGTGACACTGGGGTGGTGGGCTGTACAGAAGATCGTAGAGCATCAATGTGCAGTAAGCAGGACCGACACATGGGTGCCAGCCTGACAACCGAGCAGCATCAGTGCGGGTCCTTGCGTAGCTTTTTTTTTCCACGAGTACGTGTGGGCATGGTGCCCAGGTCATCATTGAAGGAAGGGAAATACAATCAGATGGTGGAGAAAAGGACAAAGACAACCCAACAACAAACCAAACAAAACCAACCACAGCCCACAGGCCGAGACTCCACCACCAAGTAGTATTTCCTCTGTACTAGGGTGAAAACAAGTGAGACGAAGACTGCTGACCATCTATGGGCCTGAATTCACGAAAGAAGAGCATGGCAGCGAGGGTTTGTGCTCTAGCAAAAAATCTCAACGAAGTCGTCAAATGGACTTCACATCACTATTACCAGTGACCAGCGGCCACTGTACAGGGTGGCAAAAACATGGTCACAATGCAAGTCCCGGGCATTGGTATGCTCTAACGCAGGTCTGATCCTTGCCTGAGTGGATCAGTGGTTGCTATGCAGATCATGCCGCAGAAAAATCCTTTCTTGTAGCACAATCATGCAACTGGTTGCACATGCAAGTCAAGAGGCATAGTAGTTGGTGGTGTTCAGGCAGTGGCGGCCATAGCAAACAACGAAAAGCCTGCAGGTGAGGGTGCGAAAGGCTCACCCTCCCAAAGGGAGGTCATCTCAGCACCCTTCGGCACACAAGGTGCCAAACGGGGTGCGCCGTAACCTTGAGAAATGCTGCGTCATTGCAAAAGCATTGTCCAGTTGCGTGCAAGGCCCGTGTGAAACAGGTGAGATGTGGACCTGTCCTAGCATTGGTAAATGTGCCTCTTTGTACAAGATTGGCAATGTCGGACGTCAACAGAGGGAACTAAGGTTCCCCCTGGGCATCCTCCATTGCCACTCTCCACCACCCGCCTGTTGGGAACGAGAAGCTAAGGCTCTCATTCGCTGATCGAGTTGCTCACATTTGTCAAGGGCATTGAGCCGACCCTCGTTGAGGATCGACACTCCAAATGATTTAGTGCGGAAATGCTTGCAACGCAACCAGCCCTCACAGGTGCGGGTCCTTGCGTAGCTCGTGGTGAAAAAGTTTTCAGGCTCGAAAGTCCTGCTGCTGCCTTGGTTCGGCGGTAGAAGATCAATCCATGTTGGCATGTTGAATTTGTGGCGCTTCTCGAATTTTTTTTTTCCACGAGTACGGACGCCGTCTGGGCATGGTGCCCAGGTCATCGTTGAAGGGAGGGAAGAACAGTCTGATGGTGGAGAAAAGAACAAGGACCACAAACACAACCCAAAACAAACAACAAAAAGCCCACAGGCCGAGTCTCCACCATCATGTAGTCTTTCCTCTGTGCTAGGTGAAACAGGTGAGACGAAAAAGAGTGTCTAGAAATGGGCCTGAATTCGCGAACGAAAAGCATATCGGCGCAGGTCTCTCCTCAAGCAAAGTCGCAAAAAGGCTTCAAAGGGACCTCACTTCACAATTACGAGTGACCAGCGGCCACACCCCAGTGCGGCAAAATCATGGTCACGGTGCAGGTCAGGAGTATCGCACTCCTCCAACATCGACTGCATCCCTGGCAAGTGGAGTGGCGTAGCTAATGCGGCATGCCGTGGAAAAGACCTTTCTTGTGGCACAACCCGTTCAACCGGTTGCACTTACAAGTCCAGTGGCATGCTACCAATCGGCGATCAATCAGTGACGGCCATAATCGCGAAGGCCTGCAAGTATGGTGCGAACAGGCACCCCCCCCGAAGGGAGGTCAGCTCAGCACCCTTTGGCGCTCAAAGGTGCCAAATAGCAAACAGAGTGGGGTGTCTTCCAGGTATATGAAGTGCTGCACCATTGCAAAAGGTGATCGGCTGCATGCAAGGCCCGTGTGAAACAGGTGAAACAGGTGAAACTTTGGACAATCCTAGCATGGTATCTGTACCTCTTTGTACAAAATTGGAAATGTCGGACATCAACAAAGGGAACTAAGGCTGTCGAGCGATTGGCTCTTATGTTCCCTGTGTGCTTTGTCAGGGTGGTTTCAACTCTATCGATCATTGGTTATCCTTTTGTCCTGTTGTGCATCTCACCTGGCTTGCTTTGTGGGTTGCTCCGGCACCAGAAATTACCTGGCGCAAAGCACCGTCCCGCAGCACAGGAGTAGCACTTTGCTACACGCTATTCCATCTTCGACGACTAGTTACCGAATGTGGCGGACTCCGACCTAACATCCTGCGCGTGCACAACCGTAAGGTCTCGCACCACGTGCTTGACCTCTGGCAGCGTATCTATTCTTCGTTGCCTAGCACGCTGCTCAGAACCTTCCGTGCGCCACCGCAATCCAGCAGCAGTGCGTGTACTGACTCTACCAAAATTAGGCTGCAGCGCTTCCCTGCGGTTGTACTAGAAGCTGCACTGCTCCCCTCCAAGGGACTAGCGACGATGCAGTCCTTTGCTAAAGGAGATACCATTGCCACCTTTGTTAAGCAAGACCACCGTCTAAGGTTACTTCTCTCACAATACCGAAAGCTCCCTTTCCCTACTGCCACTGCATGTCTTGTACCCTTCTTGTGCCATTGTGGAGCCACGCATTTACGCTTGCAAGCCATGGATGATATGCCCGCAAATACAATTCTACTGCTAGGGGAGCCACAAGAATGGCAAGGATGCTTGGTACAATTCGATGGCTCTGCACATAAGAACACACAAACTGGAGGGGCAGGAGTTAGCTTGCTACACGTCACGCCGTCCTCCACTTCTCTTGTCCAGTGGCTTTCCATCCCCTTGCTTTCTTGTCCTGACAATGTCATAGCAGAAGCACATGCCTGCCGTGCTGCAATAAATCTTGCATTTGAGTACTATGTCTCCTGTATGGCTAAGGGAATTCCTATTGACAGCGTTGTGATTCAAGGAGACATCTTGCCTATAATCAATTATCTTCAGTACAAAGGGAGAATTAAGAAACCTGCAGTTGTCGCCATTTTAGAACAATGCCAACAACTGCTTGCCCAGGCGCCTTGTCTGTTCCGCCTTGTCTATCTGCCACGGGAATGCAATCGTCTAGCCGACTACTTTGCTGGTCAGGCTAGCGCTGCAGCCAAGGAGGCGGAGGGCAACCCACTTGTCCCCTTGCATCACGTAGCTCTCCCGCCTTTTCACCTAGCACAAACTCTGGGCTTTATCATTCAGCAGGGAGATGCGCTGCAAGCCCCAGCTTTTGTGCTCACGGAGTGCCCTTCTCCCACTCCCCAAGAAATGCACGTGCTACTCCGAAGGCACCCACACTATAAATGGGTTGCAATGGACTATATTGCTCTGGCAGCGTCGTCCTCACATTGCCTCAGCGTAGGATACAAGCCCACAGTTGACGCCTTGGGAGGCCGGTTTTACTCAGTTGGCAATGCAGCGCAGCGGTTGCCGCGGCAGGTTCGGCTGCTCCTCTTTGGCAATTCGCATTGGGAAATAGATATTAGTGGAGCGCACTATGAACTCATGAGACGACAATGCAAGACGGATGAGGTTCACCTTACGTTACAGCCAGTTGCGCAAATGAGAGATTATCTCAGAGGAGCTCTTCGGGCATAAATAGCTGAGGATGAAATTGGCTCTCTGGTAAAGACCTGGCCACTTGTTATCCTCAACAGTGCCACTCCGCAGGAAGCTATAGAGTACCTCAAGAAGCGCATACAAGTGGAACCATCAGGTCAGTTGGTGAGTTTTGCTCGAGAAGTGTTCGCTGCTAGCCGTTATGCCATGCACCATCCCCTCCCATGGTGCCCAATGCCACTGGTCCAGTACGAACAGGACGAGGGGCTCCCTTTCATTATTTCGAGGTCTTAGAACAGCAGGTTACGTGGGCTGCCTATTCCTTCTTACAACCTCGGGTAGGATTTGCTTCAGCCATTTGGTTGCATGATGGCTTCTGGGTTGCTCCGCGACCGGAGAATGCCCTGCTCACAGCCCTGCATACTTATCTCTGCCAGACTTTTAGCTTTGACCCCGACGAGCCGCCACTGATGCGGTGTGATTCTTTGCAGCCCAAATTTGCACAGCTGTTATCTGAATGCAACTCCACGACCCCTGTCACCGGCTCACACTCCCGTGCCTCCTCCCAACGGCCTCTCCCTGCAGTAGTGCGCATACACAAAAGACGCACTTTCACTGGCGCGCACCCTGAGCAGCCATGGCCGTCGCAGACTTCCCCTCTGCTGGTCCAGGGGATACGATGATGCCGCCGACCACGGAATCGACCGCCGGCTGGCCTCCCCGACAGGCAACTAGCAGTGGACTCCCTGCACACCAGTATGTCACACATGGGCACATTCAATATCGTGTTACGGAGGACGGCACGCATGAGCATTTACCACCGCCGCGTGCATTTGCACACCCAAAGAAGTGCCCCGTCCAGTGAATCGGTAGAGAGACCCAATGCCCCGCTTTCCATTTTAACAAGGGCCCCCTATCAAACGTCTTCTTTTGTCTCTGCAGACCTTTGGCTCAGAGCAAGAGAAACAACTTGCCAGCCGGTCCTCTTTTGCATAGTACTAGCCGGGTTTCGCTTACACACACTATAGTGAAGCCAAGCTGCATATTAGACTCGCCATGCAGACACATCCAGAACCAGTGTTTCTGGCCGACGATGGTACGTATGTTGATGTCACCAACTTTGTACGTCTTGAGCTCCACCATAAGGACATTCGGTATGGGGTGCTCGACCTCATTGTTAATTTCGTCTATAGAGGGCAGAGGGCGCAGCGCTATTTGCTGCATTTTTTTCCAGTGGATGCAGTTAAAGAAAACGTACATACCCCCTTCCCAGAATGGACAGAAGGGTTTGAATTTCCGCCAGCTCTGCTAAAGCTCCGGGCAACTGTTGAAGGGGCCATCATCCCGCTCTATCATCAGGGCTGTATTGCAATCAACACCAGGGGAGCCACAACGTATGGCACAAAGCGAACTCGACTCCGCAGGAAGATCTTGCACATACAGCACCATGAAAGCCACCTCCTCACAGTGTTGGCTGAAGCAGTGAACGCTAGGATCCTTACAGAGAACGCAGACCCTCTTGATATTTTCCTACAGACACGCCCCTTGTCAGGCTCCCTCCCGAGGCGAGTGGGCTTTTGATCTCATGATGACAGGCAACGACAGCAAGCCCTTCGAGTAGACACGCAGCCTACTGAGCAAGCGGCCCCACAGCGGCACACAGAACGCACACACCACCAGATTGAATCAGCTCTACATGCAAGAGTGCAAGGTCTACATGCTTTGGTACAGGAAATTGAACAAACTGTAGACTATATGCCTCAAGATGTACAGGGTGCTCTCCTCACTCCCCTGGCTGACCTACATTCCCAACTTTGTGGCCTGGTGTACGTAGCCTGGTTGCTCTCCCTTCTGCATCCACACGCGGATGATCATGACCAGTAGTTACAAGGTCGTAGAGACACGCCTCTGCTGCAACATGATGTCCCCCTCTTTTTTTGTTTTGTTTGTTAGGTTCTTAAGGTACAGTTTGGCAATTGCCCCCCACGAAAAGCTAGATGCAGTTGATCCTCTGTAGATGCGCTTTGCTGTAATGTTTGGCTCGCAGCAGGTCGTAGCGTCCAGCACACATGTGTGAGGTCAGCCTTAGCTGACATCACCATTGTTGCCTTTCGTTTGCTTGTGGCGCTCAGGGCAACTGCCAGCCTTAGTTGGCGGGGGCTGCATTCGTATCTTAGAGCAGAGCAACAATAATGTCACATGACCCGTGGATGGAGGACAGTAATTCACTGGACCTAACGGAAGGGTTGGAGGACAGCAGATGGCCAGGCCAGCTTTGCCAGGGGTACGGAGGCTAGTGTGGACCAGTCCCAGGAGGAAGCATATGCAGCGATGGCTATGAAAGACACTCTCAGCAGTCCTTTCGGCCTTGATTCTGCCTGCCCTACTCTTGGTTTGTCCGATGTTCGAGCTCAGCCACCCAAAAAGGATGAGGGGTATCCCACTCTTGAAACAGAGGGTGATTTGCCCGATACTACTGCCATCATTCGAACACTAATGTCACACCGTGACTTGATCATGAATAATCAAATGATCTACTTAATAGTGGACAATCGCATGCCGGCAGATGTCCCGCATTGGCCGGCTTTTGCAGCATGGTGGGCTTCACGCAGGTGCCTAGTAGGTCCCCAGGAAGAAACAACTGACATACTTTGGGTGTGTGCGGATGCTACTACTGGACTCCACAAGGTTCCATACTACTGGGCAGGAGTTTTTGTGTTAGAGGTAGCGCGTTTCTTGTATCCGGCGCAACACTTTGCACTCATTGACAATGACTGTGTACCAGTCACGCTTTTTGAAGTGCAAGATCTACTGCAGCTGGCGCATCAGCAGCACCAGTGGGTCGATCTGCTGGGGCGTGCACGTTCAGAGTCTAGCTCCTGTGCAGGAATTGGTATGCTCCTCTTCACAGAGGCTCACTTGGAATATAATGCAGGACTGGTCGTTTCAATCGGCAATCGCAGCAAGCGCAGTCCGCTATGATGCTACTGCTTCGACCCTGGCGAAGAGCCTCCAGGCGGGCCGCCTTGCCTTGGTATCTAGAGCCAGACCACCAGTCAATCCAAGCGATACAGTCATCAGTGGCACTATGTTTACCCCTTTTGTTGGTGTCGCAATGCAAACCGCCCTTGACCTATGTATGGTCTGGTCCTTATATGGGCTTTACATGTGTAAGCACTTTTGGCCTAGCCCTGTTATCACCCCGAATGAACTTGGTCCAGGCAGCACAATCAAGTGGCCACGGCAATCCCATCCCAGAGCCCTCACCCCTGCAGGAAGAGAGCGAACGCCGTGGGTCACTAGCTGGGCTCGAGCCACCTTTGAACAGGGAATACTTTCAGTGCTTCCAATGCTTACTGGGCCATGTACAGTCGCGTCGTTGCCAGGTGAACATCTCTTTCAAGCCAGTGCACTGCCGCGCAACCGAATGCGTCCTGCCATATTTCATGCCTTTGGCAAAGCCAAAGTTGGAGCGCAAGCTGCTTTACGAGAGCTGGAGCAACAGGGGTAGGAAACGCTACCGATTGCGATACTCGGCATGCCCAATCTCCCCCCCGCATGGGTTGTGGAGACTTGGAAACCAATAGGAGGTTGCAAATTCACAGGCTATTTCTCTGGGGTAGCAGGAAACAGTGCCTTGCGCTTCTGCCTGCTCTTAAAGTGGCGGGCGATTCGTCCGCAAGCGACAGAACTCTTTGCAGCACAACTGCAGGGGGACAGCCTTAGCTGTCTTCCGGCAGAGTTCGGTGATACAGACGTGGAGTCAGCGTCCACGCCCTCGTCTGATACTTCTGCCAAGAGAGCGGATCGACTTGCTCAAGCAATCGAAAGCGACTCGACGCAGGGTAGTCAGGCACCTGACCCTCGTCCATGCACTCCCTGTCCGCAACAGCTGTCTCCTCCCCTCTTTGTGCCGTGGAGTCAAGTCGCCAAACTACGAGTGCGGAAAACTTAAACCCAAAACGGTCCAAATTTTCGTACCGTGAAA
>CAXAMN010020924.1:35948-48997 GCA_963970005.1 Durusdinium trenchii | reverse complement strand
GTTTCCTCGGCGAAAGAAGGAAGACGAGAATCCACCCTACGTAAAAAATTGGCCAAAAAGAAACCTACTACTACAGGTCCTGGAGTTCAAGCTGCTTCGCTGCTCCACCCCATCCAAAGAAAAAAGGTGGGAATCCCGCAACGCCTATCGTCGCTACTGGGATCTCCGGCTAGCAGCAAGAAGAGGGCCTTCGCTGCACCTAGGTCAGCGACAAACCACATCGAAGCGGAGTGGAAGTCTGGAGATATGAATGTCAGTCTACATGGCGTTCTTGGTCGCATGAGTAATTGTTGTGCGATCAGGAGATCTTGAACCGAAGGGATGTGCATTGAAACCTCAAAATTCCAAGCAAGACTTTGTGTTTACTGCATTGCACAACACTGAGCTTCACAGCCCAGGGCACTGCAACTTATGTTGCTCGAGTGCCCATTATATGTGTATATATATATTCTCTCATGCTGTCATGCTCATTCCTGCAATGGGATGTTCTCGTGCACTGATCGGTTCTCTGGACCAAACACAGAATCAAAACGGATGGAACAAATTAGAAAGTCAAGAAACTCCCATCTGATGGCTTCGTTGGGCCTTTCGATGGCCTACCTGTAGTCATTAACATCTCTAGAGCGGCAGTGCCCAAAACTCTCGCGGTCGAGCAGCTCATGATGCCCTGCAAGTCAGCCATCCGAGTCTTCCAATCGTTGATGTCAAAGACATGGCTGGCAGGGAGAGCCAAGGATGAAACAACAACAGCGAGGCTCGGAAAATGGAACTCGACATAACTTGACCGCATTCCAAACGAGGCTGTTGAAGGAAGCAATAAGAAAGAAGTGGTTTGCACAGAGCTCCACTTGAGACAACTGACTGCCAAACAATATCGTCCACCCCAACCCCCCCAATCCATCGCAGAACAACACCGCGATTCACCTCTCACTCATTCGCCGCAAGCGCGAAGTCATGGAAGGCTCTAGGATGGCCATGGCTTCAGGACACAAGAGGGAATGCCAGAGTCCGCTTCGAGGAATTCAGAGCATCCCTCGCCTCCAGAGCCCGAAGGCTCACCAGAGGATCTCCGTGGTTCTTTTCTGTTGGATGGCAATATTAGAAGAGACAAACATGCTCAGGCAAAGAAGGACTATGACTGACCTGTTCTCAATCCATGGACCGTGTCTGCAAAGAACACATTTACTAAATGTTGTGGAAGTCGATTCGGCTGTTGATCTCGTTGATCCCGAAAGTAATGACGGGTTAAATGTCCAGACCATGTCTCAGCTTGAGATTCCCAAGTGAGTATTCCTTGTTGTGTGTCTCACGGTTCAACTGATGTCCTGATCTCCCAAACTGCTACGGCCTGAATGGCCCAAACGGCTCAAACGGTGTTCGACACCTGACTCCTTTCAAGAAAGCACTCTGCAGGTATCCACGTCCACCAATATGGCGAAACAGCTGCCCTCTTCTTTCTCCACAATGGCACCATTGGCTTCATCTGTCCCTTTGAAGTCTCTTTCTGCAAAGCTGATCCTCAGAAGAGTGACTTGCAACGCATTTCAGAATTGACTCAGGGGACAATGACATGAGTGCAACTGGAAAGAAAGTCAGATCCATCACAACACACCGCGAATTCTCGACAAGGCTCTTCCGAGCCAGTTCGACCTGGCTGTGTGACCAGAGAAACATGGACGGAGCAAACACTCTGCCTCCAGGAGCCTCTAACCTGTTTCTGTTGTGGAAACAATAGAATTTTTTGTTGTGGCAGGATAAACACCTCTTCGGGAAGGGCAAGCGCCACTTCGACGCTAACGTTTCACCCCGACAAATTAAGAGACTGGCACACCTGATCAATTACAGTAAATCTGCTTTCAAAGTGGTATGCCTGCTGGCCTGGACTTGTAAACGGATCAAGCACTACAATGCGAACACACAATTACCAGCAACTTCACCACAGCTCGAATCAGGAAATATATCCTTGTTTGCATGTTGTACCATCAACTAGTTGGCATCGTAAATGGCAGAATCATCCTCGTGCAATGACTGACGGAGTGAGATTCTGCAAAGGAGTGTTGCTTGAAAACCACATCAACTTCGGCGAAAAAAAACAAATTGGCGATTGCACTTTTAGTGCGATTGAACACCACAACTTTTGACCATGTCCAAACAAAGGCATGTCCATGCGCCCGCCCAGCCTTGGGCTTGGCCCGGCCGGCGACCTTTCGGGAGACCTGAGGCTGCACGCAAACCGCACCGTCATTCCCGCGATGTTTAAAACTTTCTGCCCACCTCTGTGGCACTGTTGGGGGTTCCCAAACACTCTGGACCTGGCACTCCCCAACCTTCTGGATTGACCATCTACTCAGAGATACACAAAAAGAAACACCATGGTTTGAACTCTAAAGGGAACCAAGTCCAGAGCTCCCAAGTAGCAACTTTCTGTCCCCCAAAGCGGTGTTAACGGGCCTTCTTCCTAGTCACGCTCGATGATCGAGGCACCAAAGGTTCCTGGCAGGACTTGCGACCGCGACCCACCACGGTGCAGTTTTGCAGGTTTCACAAAACCATGGCAAGGAATGGGGCTTAGTAAAGCAGTGAAGATGACTGGACTGGGATATGTTTGCAGAATTGTTGGTATGACATTGCATCCACCACCCTTTAAAAGACTTTAAAAGCACCTTCTCTTAATCCGACAAGCCGCAGCAGTGCTTCCAAGCGAAGCAGAACTTCGGTCCCGTCGCTTGCTTTTTCCATAGAAAATGACTAAGTGAAATGCAAGAAAGCCAAGTGATGCAAAAAGCATATATACATATACATTATCATTATCATATATATATAAGGTTTGTGCAGACTGCCAAACCCCGTCTGTCCACAAAGACTGTCAACCACACCAGCTCAGCGGCACGCCTGCTGGTTGTTTCCAGACATATCGGACTCCTCAAGGTCTGGGTCGGGTGCCTGTAAGGCGTCGGGCGTGGGTCAAGCGCCTTGGCAACCAAAACCTTAGACGAACATCACAAAACAAGTCCCACATCCAACAAATGCTTAGAAATGTGCAGTTGATGTCCTTCCATGTCATTGTGACTTAATTCAGAGATATGTGGTCCTTCGAGGTGGTTTGCCTATAAGGACATCGAAGGCTTGAGTAGACATGCAAACCCCCACCCTTCGTCCTGACGGTCCCATTCAAGCTCCATCGTCAGTCAAACAAAACCCTGTACCCCAACCAGCTCCCAAGCCGCGTGCTGGGAACTATGATGACTACATGAGGCGTTCAATCACCGCAAGGAATCTGTCTGCCAGGGTCTATCTCCTACTGTAACCGTCCAAAAGAAGAACGGTCATGGCAAAAAGGAAAACTTGGAGCTGCTGGCGAACCGCCCATTTCAGCCACAAGAGGAGAAGCACTCATGGTGACCTAATCGCATCTGCATATCTGCGTGACTTGGCAAGATGCAGATGAAAACGACTCATCGCAGTGCTTACGAGTATTGTGAACTTGCCGCTTGCGGCTAAAGCCACAAGGGCCCATTCGAGGTAAGTGTACATCTCAGGATGCTTCGATGGAAAGCACGCATGAAAAGCTGCCCACGAGCCGCATAGGACCATCGGACCCCATCTCATGAGCGGATCGCGCTTTTCTTTTCTTTGCATGTCCAGTACATTTATACTTGATAATGATGACGACCACGACGACGAGGATGATTGCTCTTTTGCTGTTATTATGTTTGTCCACACAATAGAATACAGGCACCTTATTCCAACTCCACGTGCAAGGCTTGCACTCTACCTGGCAAGGGTGCTCTACGTGCCAAACGGTGTGATCGATGGAGTCCAGACAGTCCGGGCCTTCTTTAGTGAGGGCGCACTGCAGCACCTCACCAAATTGCTTTTGAATCCGCCTGACTACCTCCTCTACTCGTGGAGCCTGACCATGAAAGCGACTGATGACTGATGCTTGTCTAAATTGCTCTAGGATTCAACTTAAAGGTTAGTTTTTGCCTTAAAAAACTTGCAAACACGACACTATTTTCGTCATCCAGAGAGAGAGAGGGGGAAGAAAACTTATCGGAGAGTCCTTGAAAAGCGGATCTTGCAAGCAAAAGATTCCACAGATCAAATGACTTATATCATATCGCTGGAAATGACAGCTTCTGCATTGAGAAAGCTGCTATTTTTGTGTAGGACATTCTGCGGACATGTCACATCCTCTGAAGGAGGGCTTTGATACAATTGCAGTCTGTCTTCAAAACGGCATATAGATTTCCAGAAGAAGATGTTCAAAGGTCGGCCTTTCTTTTCAAGCTTTCTGGCTATGTTCTACACTCTTGGAAAATTGCAATGACTGGAAGATGATACGCTTTATGGGAAACAGGAGCTCCGATGCAAGAACAGTATGTTTATATGTGTATATATATATATACATTCCAAAGATAGTCACAAGGTAACGTTATTCTTTTCTAAGAATGCAACACAGCACGGCCATAGGACTGCAAGTTGAAAGGAGGACAAGATTTACCAACAAGAATGAAGGATGCATGAAAATCTACAAGGCTCCAGGTCCTTTTTCACTTTTTCAGAACTGGTTCAGAGCGAGGTGAGAAGGCGGCCGATTTTCTCAAAGTTGTAATGGTCCACGGCTTTTAGGTCTCCTGAAGCTATGTACGGTCTTGAGGGAGTAGAACCAGCGGCTTCTGGATGTGATGAAGCATGGATGTTGAATGCAGAGGGTGAACAAGAAACAAAGAAGCAAAACAGATATCCCCGGCAGGACATTTGCCACCAGGATGAACAAAGGAGCAAAAACAAGACAATCATCCCTGGCAGGAAATTGACCAGCCTGAAAAAAAGGACAAAGAAGCAAGACCATCATCCTCGGCAGGAAATTTGCCACCGGGGTGTAGTTCGTATTGAACAACAATACTGCGAGGCTCTCGACAATAGCGCAAAAAAAAAGAGGAGCAACTAATCCGTCAGGGCTCAGATCTTTAACGATGAAACGATTTCCTCACACTCCCCTCCAATCTCTGCTCTTTGCCTCCCCAGCTGGAGACTCTGGGAAGCCATCACTGGCAGCTCCTGGAACACCCAGCACTTACTAGGCCATGTGGAGGAATGTGCAGGTGATAGAGTTACAAACCAAAACGTAAAAAATTAAGCATGAAGTCCACATGCGTCCATCACTTCTCTCTCACCTACAAACCCAAAAAATCACATGGACCTTCGAAACTGCTCCGCAACAACTTCTCGGGCACACATTCTCAAAGAAAGGAGCGGACCTCGCCTTGAGAGCTGCTGGGTGGTGGTCCTAAGGCCTCGAAACAACTCAGCATGGTCTTCAGCGCCCCGTTCTCCACCTCCAAACAATGCTGCCGTTGCCGCGCAGAGCGCAACTGCGTCCTGGACAACGACTTCGGACTGCCACGTAACTAACTTAATGCACTGGAGGTCCCACCTTCCAAAGAACTAACCCGATACTACTCTACTGCGATTCCTACACTGTGCTGGATAAGCTTTAGCTATAGCAATCCGAAAGAACCCTTTCAAGAAGGCTGACATGTGAACAGGTAAGGTTTAAAACTTAAACCCTAAATTAAGGCGGTTGGACGGTTGGACGCGTTCAGTTGAACGGCCCCTGTGAGGGCCCATTCCAAACCTCAATTATGGAGACACAACGCACTGCTTCACAGTCCGTCCCTTTCCACATACAGTATATAATTTTCAACTGGACCACTTCACTGACTGTGTACTGTTGTTGATAGCATTAAACTGTTCATGGAGTGCACCCCCCGAACAAAGCTGGCTTTCTGCCAATATATTACTGGGCCCACCCCTACCTGCTCACTCAGCAAACTCAAATTGTTCAATTGTGACTGATGAATTGATTGTCTAACCAAATCTCATCAATCCCATCCAGCCTCAAAAGCTGGTTCTCCTCCACCAGATTTTGCCGCGCGCGCCGGGCAGCTCGCGCTTCCTCGTCCAACGCCACACGAAGCTGTTGCTGTACGGCCTGGCGTTGAAAGGCGACAGCTGTCGCTGCTGCCGCTGTTCCTGTCCATCTCAGTTGGCCTTTCAGTTCCTCCTTTCAGTTCCTCTGCGTTTTAGATCAATCGGAAAAGTGTGTGTACCAAATTTAAACCGTCTTTTCCTGAATGCTTATGGAGGGATTCTCGTTTGACTCTCGGCGTTTGGGGAGGTAGAGCTGTGTTCGCGTGACTTCCCAAGTGTGAGGTCTGCCTTTGCTGCGCAGGTGCAGCTTTTCATGAGGTCAGCACACTGTGCATCGCCCTGCCATTGAGATTGGCCTTCGTGGTTTTGTTGCGTTGTTTGTTTTCGGTTTGCTTCGAAACTGAGTTTGCGAGACAAGTCTCAGCTAAAATTGCGATTTTGAGTGGTGCAGGCAAACCGTGAAGCTGCAAAGCTTAAGTGTCGACATCATTTCAAAAGTATGTTGCTCGCACATTTTACTGGACATGTCAATGTGTGGCATAATCACTTCTGGTGGCAGGCACAGTACTTTGTGCGTCTTGGCAGGCGCAGGGTAGCACGAGGTTGCACCATTTGGTGAAGGTGATTGTAGTTCAGCCATTATCATAGTGTTTTGGTGTGTTGTGCTCTTTGGAAGGGCGTAGGATTGCACAGCTGCTTGGCAGCGCTGAGATTTTTCAAGTCACTTTTAAAGGAGGAAGTCTCGTACGAAATGCTCGCTTTGGAGATTTGGTGGCTGTGACTTCTGGTGGCAATCTCGAACGGATCCCTCGTTTTGGAAACTCAACGTGTGATTTTTGGAGGAAGTCTCCTACGAAACGCCTGCTTTGCTTGTGGGGCACTCTTGCTTCACACTTTTGTAGGACACTCTTGAGCAACACTTATGTAGGACACTCTTGCTTGACACATCTTTGTAGGACACTCTACTAGGGCACTCTTGTGGGACATCTTGCATTGCATGACACTTTTCTAGCGCGCTCTTGCTCTACAACTCTACAACAAGCATTTCGAACCAGGCTTCTTTCACTTGGAGCCCTATAAGAGTGCCGGACAAGCATGTCCAGCAAGAGTGTTCTACAGAGTTTCAAGCGACAGTAGTGTCCTGGAAGAATGTCGAGTCACGCAGTCTAAGATGTATATTATATATTTGTGTTATATTCAAATTGCTTTGCAGTTGGGTTCGTGGGTTGCATCTTGCTTTCACAGGAAGTACAACTACTGATCACTCTAGCCCATTTGTTGCCAATGTCGTTTGCACCAATATAATCAACGTGGTTGGTGCTACTTGTTTGCAAATGTGGGGAGGGTGGGGCTGGAGCTGGCTTCAGCTGGGGGGAGCTTTCCTTACTGTGCTTCTCATGCCATCAAAACTGTGCTAGCTTCTATTGTGGTGCTCCTCGTGCAAACGAAAGTGTTCTATTCTGGTTGTCCGATGATTTCTTGTGTTTTTTGCGCATTTTTGGTGTTCCTATTGGTGCTATTTTTTGTATAAAAAGACGCATGAGAAAAGAGCACGACAACGATTACAAGCCGGATTCTGTTCTGAAGGCGTTCACTAAAAACTGGAGGGCCAAAGTCATGCCGGATCTTTTCTTTGAAGGGCCTGGAAGCGAGCAAAGGGCAAAGGCAATTACTTTCCTCCCTCACACTCTTCCTGGCTGACGGGTTTTTTGACCTTGCGCATGGGATGGGCAAAGAATGCCCGTGGCTTATCCCCATGCATTGTGACTGGGTGCGCAGCAGACGTAGCAGCCAGGGAAAGTACGAGTGATCTAGTCAGGCTGAATGATGGGTGGATGCAGAGGATACAGGAATCCCGTCTTCCGAGACCTTCAGCGCAAGGCTTCTTTGTTCACCCTGGTGGCCGACTTCCTGCCGCGGAAAACGGTGTTGCTTTGTTGTTCCTTTCTTCACCGGGGTGGCAAATTTCCTGCCGAGGATGATGGTCTTGCTTCTTTGTTTCTTTGTTCAATTTCCTGCTGGTGACACCTGTTTTGCTTTGTTGTTCCTTTGTTCCCAGCAGTCTGAGAACTTTTCCCAGCCTTCAGTGTAAACCTGAGCTTGAAGCATCAAAGAGGCATTCAACGCGTGGTTCAGTCAAACGTGTGAATAGCTCTCACGCTGCGTCCATTATATATGTGGATATGAAGGCGAATGGATAACCAAACAAGCCAGACTTAGAGCAACTTTGCATGCATATGTTGTCTAGCACCTTTGTTTTGCGGAACAAAGCTTTCTGTGGTTGTGATTGTTCATTGCTGTACTTGATGCTTTGGCAAGCATGGTTGCTGCGCTATGCGCTGTGTGTGATTTGCAAATTGAGAGTAGGCTCGATGTTTTCTTCAGCACACCTTGCGGCGGAATCAGATATATAAATATAGTGAGCAAGACATCTTTCCAGTGAAACTGTGAAGCTGGGATGGGAAGTACTTAACTTGAAAGGCTCAGGCCGTTGATTTGTGAAGCAATCAAACTATGTGAGAACTTTCAAGCGTTGAGAAGTCCATTAGCGCGAGAGTTTCATATTGTCACACTTGGCTCAAGGGCAACTGAGACTTAGGCAGCAGAATACAGAAGACAAGCGCTTCAATCGCCTTGCAGTTTGAGATTGTAATCTAGACGCCTTGCGTTTTGCAGCTTGGACCAGTTCACTTTGTTGATTTCTGCTTGAGGAGACATCCATCCCGGTCCATCCCAATTTTCCGGAAAACAGCCGCCCCCTTTTCTGGCCTCCTGAATCTGTGCATCGAGGTTGGAGCTGGCAGCTGGCTCCTGGACATCCTGCTCCCAAATGAAGAAAGTGCCATCCCCCTCTAATGTCCTCTGCTTCCAACCGCAAGGAAGGAAAGGAAGGAAGGAAAGAAAGAAACAAGAGTCCAAGCGCTTTCTCCATCTAAGTAGGATTTAGTCTAAAAAACATGCTGCACAAAAGCACACCGATCACGCCCGCAGAGAAAACTTTGTCTGCGTGGTAAACCCAATCGCCTGACCTGTCTGACCAACACCTCTCGCCACTACGAAACTCACATTCTGAGCCTGAGCCTTTGCGTCTTGTAACTGTTCAAGCTCAAGGCGCCTTGGCACGAAACATGTTGGTTCTTGGATCAAGTAGATGTCGGTCTTGGTTCTTTGGACCTACTACCACCGTGAAGTTTAGTTTGCCCGAAACAGCTGATGTCCCCAGTTCTTGTTCAAGAGCTTAGGCATGCTTAAGCTATTCAACTATTCCTCTCTTTCCTTCAGCTCTCCAACCTTACTTTGAACCTCGCTTTGTTGCCCCCTATGCCAAACTCGCCCACCCAACCTGGGCATCCCTCTCTGAGTCCGGGCAATTCCAACTCCCTCTCAGCACAGAAAGCAGAATGCTGCGCCAACGCTAAGCGCAGCTCCTGGTGCTCATTTCTTCGACCCATTTGTGACTGTGTGCACTGCGGGGTGAGGGGCCTCCGACTCAATCAACCAACATCTCCCAAGAGTAGACCCTAAAGTAGACTTCACATGCCTCGAAGGACTCACGGGTCTCCAGTTTCGACGCTCGCCCTCCTTGCCCTCATCATCTCTTCGACCCTCTCCAGCCCTCTCCTCGCGCTCCTCACGGGCACGGCTTAAGGCTTGCAGAAGCTCTGAGCTGGCGCCCACCCTCAGAGCCTCTGCTTCGCACCTCGAATATCTCGATCGCTTTTCGACCCCTTGAGTGCGACAACGGGCCCTCTTTTAGAGGTTTTCTCCAAAAGGAAATTATGCCAGCACAGACCCCAGATAGCAAAAGATATTTCTGGGCAGCAGAACGGCTCCAACACACAAGCACCTTTTCCTATACTTGAAGTAAGGATCCCAATAGCTCTCGCTATCTGGGGGAAAATGTTGGTTGCACCGCACCTTATGTTACTTTGTTACATTTCCCTGCGCTCCCAACACAAACTGTGACATGTTCTTAAAGAGCCATGCAGCAACGTATGGACTCCGACTTTCGGTCCAAGTATATCACTCCAGTCAAACAAATCAACAGTTCACAGAATCAACACATCCAGTCACCTCTTATGACACGCCCTGTGCCTCAGTTCCTCGGCCAGTTGGGCCAGCTCCTCTCCCAAGGGCACCGTGGCCAAACGCTCAGCCAACGCTGAGAGACGATCCACCAAAAGGCCCAAGCCGCCTGGGGGCTACAGGCGTCCTTGCTCCTAGTAGCGATGCCCTTTGCTCCTAGTAGCTTCTTGTTACTAGTAGTAAGGCCAGGAGCTACCAGTAGCTTCTTGTTACTACGTAGTAGTAAGGCCAGGAGCTACTTGTAGGTTCTTGTTACTAGTAGCGATGCCCTTTGCTCCTAGTAGCTTCTTGTTACTAGTAGTAAGGCCAGGAGCTACTAGTAGCTTCTTGTTACTACGTAGTAGTAAGGCCAGGAGCTACTAGTAGCTTCTTGTTACTAGTAGCAATGCCCTTTGCTCCTAGTAGCTTCTTGTTACTAGTAGTAAGGCCAGGAGCTACTAGTAGCTTCTTGTTACTAGTAGTAAGGCCAGGAGCTACTAGAAGCTTCTTGTTACTAGTAGCAATGCCCTTTGCTCCTAGTAGCTTCTTGTTACTAGCAGTAAGGCCAGGAGCTACTAGTAGCGTCCTTGCTCCGAGTGCTTATGTCAAGGATTGTCATGGTCTACAAGTATGTCCCAGTAATGTTCAAGCGATCGATGAGCAATTAGTCGACAACCGTTAACGTCCATCAATAAGTTGCCTTAGTAAAATAATGATAGCATTAGTGGTGCATTGTAGCCTCAAAAATGGCCAAGTGATAAAAGAGTTGACCCACCAAAGTTCACCTTTGGATTAAAAAGCAACCGCCTGCCAAGCTTTGATGATGAACGAATAATTACTCTGGTGCCTTTGCTGCTCTGCGCGCTCTCCATGGCACATCTTCTTCATTGCAATGATTGTACGCAGGAAAGAGCTTGTCTCCAGACCGCACTATTATATAATCAAACCCAAACTGAGACCAATAATGTACAGTTGTGTTCGGACAAATGAATTTGATGTTGATTTGCGTTATTGGGCAAAAGCTAACTGCAGACATCACGATCAAGTTCATCTCATGTTGATGCTGCAACTGCCTGGGATCATTCCACATCCACCACGAAATCTCAGAATCCTGTGACTGAAGAAAAGAGTCTGTGTGAATTTGAAGGGAAGAGCTTGGTTCACGCAGAAAGTCATTGCACAACACACTTTGCGTAAAACGCCGAGCCTTTGGTCTGCACTGCTGGCGATCAAAGGTTTGCAGCCAAGCTTTTGTTTCACTCACGAGTGCAGCCCTTGGGTCCTCAAGCGGCCTCCAGGCAACCATCAATCGCAGAGGTCCAGCCATCGTGTCGGGTCATGTTGGAGACTCCTCAATTTCTCAATTCCGCCCTTTCGCGGATATCCTCAAACAGACCAACACTGGGCAGTAACGGCCTGCACTGGAGCACCTTCGAACGCACGGTGTTCTCAACCACCTTGGAGATCCTGTTCCACATCCTCCAGTTTCTTCAAAGCCTGGCTGAGAACCCGCGAATAAGCCCAAGGAAATGACATCGCTGAGTTATTTATGTATCTATATAATATATACTCAATATGTTTGTAGGCATCAGTCGTTAAAGTAAGGTATTGAAGGGAAAATTCTGAGCTCCCAAGAGTTGGGTGGCCATGCACAAGAACGTGTGTTTGTGTTTGTGTGTGTGTGTGTGCGCGTTCTGTTTGTGACAGTTTGTGCGCAAAATGGACAAGGGAAAGGACGGAATGGTAGCTGGGAAAAGCGCAGGCGTTCCATGACGTGTTCGCTGCTCTGCTGCTCGCCTCTTGTGCAGGGCCATTGTAGACCTCCTCCACGTGCATCTAGGCAATCAAGGCGGCATGACCGTGCAATGATCAGAGCGGTAAGTGTTTTCGAGCAAGGCATCCTGCTTCATCGTAAGGGTAAGTGGGCCAAAAGGATGCCGCTTCTACTTCAGTCCAACTCATTGGGAAGGAACTCTCATGTTCCGTGGGTCACCTTCGATTTGACCTGCAAATAATGTTACTACACTGCCAAACCTCATGTCACTGCAACTCTGCAATGCCAAGTCACGCCAGGCTTTCCCTTTTGCATGGTGAAGGACTGCTGCATAGCAGCCTGTCATGTCTTACTTGGGCTCTTGTTTAGGTTCACACTGAAATTTGGACAGGGTCCTTAAGTTTTTGCTTCGCGTACACCACTAGCCTTGTTTTCGTGCGCTCATGACACTCTTCACCAAGAGAAGAGAAGCAAACGTTGGAACGTTCGGCCACTCCACACCAGTCCTCACCTTGGTGTCCTCAATGGACTCTCGCACTTTCTCTAAAGCCTTGTAGCTGGGGCTGGTCCGGATGCCAAAGCAGGGACAAATCCAAAAAGTGGAGAACCTAACATTTTGATAAATACTCAGTCAAGAAATGGAGCCGATCGAGCAAAAGCCTACCAATCGTACAGTGGCTAGAGGGTCTTTCAGGAAAAGTTCACTGTGTCTAGTCCTATAGGTTGCTGAGGTTTGACTCACTTGATAACTCCTTGGCAACTTCGCTGACCCCTCCCTAGTAAGTTGGAGGCCATCGGTGCAGGCCATCGTTACTAGGTTGGAGGCCATTGCTTTAGGTTGGAGGCCATGGCTTATGTTCATTTCCTTTGAGATCTTTGAGTGGTTCTCTGCTTTCGCGCTGTCCACTTCAATAATCTTCAACAAGGTCAACCGTTTCACCACATTCTCTTTGCATCCTTCTCTATTGTGACTCACATTCTCTTGCTGGGCTGGGCTGGGCTTCTTGGACAACCTTCCAGAAGGAGCCTCCTCACACTATCAACCGGGTATCAAGCAAGACGCTTG
Organism: Durusdinium trenchii; assembly: GCA_963970005.1. Lineage (NCBI taxonomy): Eukaryota > Dinophyceae > Suessiales > Symbiodiniaceae > Durusdinium > Durusdinium trenchii. The sequence goes on along the minus strand of CAXAMN010020924.1, from coordinate 36,155 downwards.
AACAACAAGGTCTCTTCGTGTCCACTTGCCTGAAAGACCACTCTTATTCATATTCAAAGTCGTTCATTCAATATCTTCCACCTTTTTGCCAGTTGCTTGCCCGACGCATTCGCACACACTTGAGATATGGTGTACGGAACTGAATGCGGAGACAAGAAACCACAAGACAGCAAAGCGGTCAAAGTTGGAGGTCTTCGCTCTTAGGTT
>CAXAMN010020913.1:46454-61271 GCA_963970005.1 Durusdinium trenchii | reverse complement strand
TGCTGCAGCTATCGTCGTAGATCTGTCGGGTTTGGTCCAGAAACAACACATTCCACTGAGATGTCGGCGATCCTCCTGTCCAGACTTTGGTGTGCTGCTGTGGTACAACTATACCGTGCGGAGTGGGTGCCATCATTTTGCAGGAGAGCTACCTGAGTTGAACTGCTTCATGTTGTCCGCCACCTTCGGCTTCAGTGTCCCCTGGTTGCAACAGTTTCACGTACGCATGGTGAGGCAACATGCGTCTTTCACAAGTGAAGCAGATGTGCTCGGCGCGCAGGCAGCTTACAATTCCCAGCTCCATCTCTTACCAACAGCTCGATTGCGGCTTCTCATTAGCCAGGGGTGGTTTGCTTGGCGTCTCCTCACCCGGGTGCACCAAAGCAATTTGGACCTAGCATCTTTTGATTTCTTGCGGCCCATGGAGGACATGATTGGCTTATTCTTGCCGCAGTTGCAAAGAGAATTTGGCAGGACTACCTTGGAGGAAGCCCAAAAAGCCACGATGCGCTGTGACGTTGTTGTGCTCGATGGCAATGCAAAAAATCGTCGAGCTGTTTGCGGAGCCTCATTGGCCGGAGAAACTTTTTCCAAGGAATTGCGCCGGGTGGTCCGCCACAACTGTGCCAATACTCCCGCTTTTCGGAGATGCTTCTGTCCCGCCCATTGCAGTCAAGATGATCAATTCCAGGCGGGGGGGCAAAGCATTTCCAACCGCAAAAATGGGTAAGGTTTTTCTTTTTCAGCCACTCTGCCTCAGGAAGTGACCATTCTTCAGCACAAGCTCATCAATGACGGACAGTGCTTGATGGTCTTGCTGAAAGAGACTGTGGAGCCTCAAAGAGAAGCTTGGGTATCCGATTCTGCAGTTCCAGCGTCTGTCCTGTCCAACTATTTGCAGCAAGTGGGCGAGGCGAAGTTGAAACCCAGCAAACGTCCACGGCGAGAAGAGGAGGCAGACGGCAGAGGCGGCTCTTCCTCATCGCTTGGACCTTCGATGCTTGCGAGTTTAACGTTGCAAGAGATTGGGCGCTCATCCGACCCAACAGATTTGCAGTGCGTGACTTGCTGCACACACAAGGAAGGCAGCGCTGCTCAAAGGCAGCTTGCCAAATCTGCTGGAATGTTGCGCGCGTGTTTGTCTGAGGGTTTGATTTTGCACATGCAAGAAATCTACGGCTGTGAGTCGTTGAGCCAGAGATACCTATGTCTGGCGTCTGTGAAAGCCCTCTTGCCGTCCCTTCGCGTGGTGGTCCACGATGATGCTTGCCATTTGCACAAGTACGCGGCTCGTCGCGCCCAGGACGGAAACTCAAAGGGGATGACAAAGCCACGAAATTCTTTGGGCAGTGAGAGCTATAAGCACCGTGCTAGTGTTCTGTTGTTTCTTGCGTGAATGCGTTTCACGTTTTATATTGCCCATGCGCAGGATTCAGAAGCTGCTGCCCAGATAGCCCCGCCAGAGATGAAGTACGTGTGCGACAAGTTCCACATGGCTGGCCATACCGATGCTTGGTGTAAAGAGACGTGCGACCCAGCCTTGCCTGCAAACGCTTCTCTTCTTCAAGGCATTCGGACTTCGGTCTGTGAATTCACTTTTACCTGGTTGAGCAAGTACAAGCACCAAACCAAGCACATGAACAAGCACGGCTTCCAATTCTTCTTGCTCGATATGGCGTGGAGCCACAATGAAATTATACTCCAAGGAGGCTACAGACCAGAGGAGGTCGCCGGCTCTGCGGCATTGGAAGGGACCGACTGACAGTCTAAAGTTAAGATTTAGGATTTCAAGCGCGGCCTGTGCCTTATAGACTGGATCGAAGCTGTGGAATGGAAAATTCATGGTGTGTCGTACCCGCTCATTGCATCGACCTGTTGCTTCAAACGGCTACATATCACGCGGTACATGACTCTGTCAGTGCGCATGTGCAGATGCCTCGCTTTGAAACCAAACTGTTTTGCGTAGCTTCGACTAAGTCTGACTAAAGTGTTCCAACAAAGCCTTGCATGATGGCCGTGACAGCCGCGTCTGCTCTGAGCTCGGTGGCGCGACCAAGCCATGTCGTCAGTTCTGGGGCCCTTGTCTGGAGCCCACGAAGACAGACAGTACATCCCTGCCATGAATTTGATGTGGGATGAAGTGGACAAGTGCTTCGACCCAAGCTACATCCTTGGAGAAGCTGGGCACCGCTTCTGCCAAACATACGCTGTTAGGGCAGCCCATGCAGAATTTCCTTACGCCCTCCACTGCTTGTCGCTGATGTGTGCTCTTGTGAACGGTGCCAAAGTGGCTGTCTTTGCTACCTCGCCATCGCCTTTGACGTTGGTTGCAATTAATGTCAACTACGCCCAGACGAGAAAATCATCCTTGACAGGACATGCAGAGGCTTGTGGGCAGGAGTTGGACGCAGTCATCTTGACGAACGCGGAGTCCAAGCTGGCGACATATTGTGTGGAAGAAGGCGCTCCTGCGCCAGTGCAGCACAGGTGTGAGCGGGCTGTTGAAACAGGGGGCTGGGAAGTTTTAGGTGTTGAATTCTAACCAAAAACGAGCCCGCCATTTGTGCCAGGTTGAAGCCGAAGCTATTCTCCGCAATGGTTGCCAGCGCAACACCTGAGGAGTGGTTCCATCGATGCTCGGGCGATTGGAACCAGGTCCGAAATGCTGACAAGTTGCCCGGAGACTGGTCTGGCCGATGCTGGTTTGGCTTGCTGGGGAATTTTGATGAGGCCTACGACTTCCTGCTCAGCTTGGGTCTCTTGTCCGATGGGCCTGCATCCAAGGAGAAAGCCAAGGCAAGGGTGAACCCGTACCAGAGTGCCTTCAACAAGCTCTTGCAGTTTGGAACCAGCGCTCGCGCCACGAAAACGAATGGGAGCTATGGAGAGAAGCTTGCTAGAACCGTTAGCATGGGGATCACTTGCAATATGCACCCTGCGCAATACATCCCTATGGAAAGAGGTGAGGTTGGTTGCCACGCAGCTTCCACCAAAGAACGGTTTGTCATCTCCACTGGCCGCCCTGTGCAGCCGCATGAAGACATGCCGGCAGATTTCTGTTGCCCTCCAGGACAGGTGTTCTGCGCGATGGGTGTTGTGTTAAAGCGTTTTGGATTCTGTAAAATCTGCTCACATTCTTTGCTGGATTTGCTTAGCGCAGGAGTTTCCCGGCACCGATGGGTTCCTCTCACAGCCGAAATTGCGGCACTGCTGGGCATAGCCAAAGAGGCTGCTTCGCCAGATGCCGCTGCTCAGGAGTGGAAAGACGTTGGCCTTGAAGATGAAAAAGCAGTGCAGCTCACCCAGAATGCAGCGGGCGACTATGTCCCATCAGAAGATGGGTACCCTGTGAGGCTCTTGGATGGCAAGATGAGCCGCCTACGGTTCAAACGTTCTCCTGCGTCGACGTCTGGGTTTGAAGCTCAGTGGCGCGTTGCCAACAGAAGCTTTGCCATTCCAGCAGAGTGCTCCCTGACGGCCGCTGTCTCCCGAGTCACTGCCTACTTCGACCAACCTCACCAAGTCATTGCCCTCACTCCGGAGGCGGAGTCTTGGCACATGTCCTACCAAGGTGGAATGAATGTGCAAGCCCATCTGTCTCGCGAATCAGGGGATGTTCAGGGTGGCGCTCGCTTTGGAGCCGCTCCGTGGCAAGTGGGAGTTTTGGCGGCTTTGCTCCTGGTGTTTGAAATCTTTGTGGGTGCGCACAGTGTTGAAGCTCTTGGACGGAGGGATTTGCAGGTCACTCCAGATCATTGCCAAAGGGCCTATGCTCTGCTCCAATTGGTTTCTTGGCACTTTGTTTCTTGTTTGTTTATTTTCAAAAACCCAAGATCTGTGGTTGGCGCTATATTCGCGAATTCAGGTCCAGAAGCTGAAGCATATTGCTTTGGGAGATGCTGCCGCTAGCCCAGACCATTTTCCCCAGCAGCCAAGTCCGCAACCTGCTTTCGATTTGGCAACTTTGCGTGTTCCTTATCAGACGGAAGATTTTGCTTCGACCCAGCATGGTCCCGGACTTCGACTTCCCCAAGCTGGCGAGGAAGAAGAATTTGAACTTGAACCTGAAGAAGAAGATGCGGAACCTGGGCCCAACTCGCTTGAAAGGCCTCCAGACAGCGTGGCCGAAGTCGTGGAGGACCTACCGCCCCAAGATCCACCCGCAGGCGAAAAGCCGCTGGTTCTTGATGAAGTGCGGGCAAGTGATTTTGGTTTTGGCGAGAATGGCGTCACAGTCCAGCCTGACGGTCTCTTCAGCCGTCACTGGACAGACCGGGCAATCCTGAAGCACACCTTGCTGACCGGCAAGCCAAAGATGACTCGCAAAGAAGCGCGTGACAAAATGCGCACCAGCAGGGAGCAGGGCCGCCGCAAAGCGCTTCCGAAAGAGAAATGGACAGCGGTCATGGCGGCAGCCGCAGAGCAGCATTCCAGCATCCTTCAGCTCCAGGGTGAGACTTTGTGTTTGAAAGTGATCCCAGACACAGCGCAGGGCAAGGTGAAGTACCACAATGAATTGATGAGGGCTTGTGGGCTGACTTTGCGGGAGCTGGTGGCCGCCATGGAGAAAGCATCCAGCAACCAGGAAAGGAAGCGCCAGGAAGATCGGCGCAAACGGCCCAGAGATGAGGAGTGAGCCGTTGTGGAGATATACAACAGTCGCTAAGGAAGTGTGAAAAGAGCTCATCCGCAGGTGTTTGGTTGTTCAGGTGCAGGCAGCCAAGTGGGTCCTGCAAAACCTGCGTGAAACCAATCCACCCGTAGGTATTCCACCCGCCGAGCCCTTCCCAGAATTTGGTCATGACAATCTAGATCCGAACTTGTCTCCCTTAATTGCAGACCTGTCAGCCACAACAGCAGCGTAGGCAGACCTTGCGCCTACACTGTGGTGCAAGACTAGCAGGAGCGGTGGCCAGGGATGGGGGCGTTGAAGTTTGGAAAAAGCAGGGTGCACGGTGTACATCAGAGATTCTGGTGGGCATTCCAAAGCATGATCACTTCAGTTCAATGAGGGTGACTTCTGTTACTGATTTTCGGCTTCAAGCCCCAGGTATAGGTGAGGCGCTTCCGTTCCGCCGCATCATGCTTGCAGGGCAGGCCCAACGAGGTTGATTGTCAGACGCTGCCTAACGTTGCTGTCTGAAGAACAAAAAAATCTTTCCACGTCCAGTTTATAGACCACCGGAACCGCAGACCGGACCACTGGACGAGCGCATCCATGAGAGGAGGGGAGCAGCGGACCGCGGACCAGCGGACCAGCGGACCAGCGGACCGGCGGACCAGCGGACCGGCGGACGGCGGACCAGCGGACCGGCGGACCAGCGGACCAGCGGACCAGCGGACCGGCGAACCGGCGGACCAGCGGACCAGCGGACCAGCGGACCGGCGAACCGGCGGACCAGCGACCAGCGGACCAGCGGACCGGCGGACCAGCGGACCAGACAACCGCACGATCATAAGTCCGCAAGCTGTCCAATTAGTCCTTTCCTGCCTCCTTGGTGCCTCGCAAGCTGTCCAATTAGTCCTTTCCTGCCTCCCTGGTGCCTCTCAGGTTGTCCAAATGGTCCCTTTCCTGCCTCCCTGGTGCCTCCCTGTGAAAGGCAATCCTGTGCTCCGAGCGGCCTTTTAAAGGCAAGTCTGTGCTACAGACCGGGCCGATCGCCATTGAAATTGTATCAAAATTTCAACAAAATCCGACGCCCTTCCAAAATCGGGATTCGACCGGCAATCCTGTGCTACGAGAGGGCCTTTAAAGGCAATCCTGTGCGACAAGGAGGCCTTTAAAGGCAATCCTGTGCTACGAGGAGGCCTTTAAAGGCAATCCTGCGCTACGAGAGGGCTGTTAAAGGCAATCCTGCGCTACGAGAGGGCTTTTAAAGGCAATCCTGTGCTGCGAGGAGGCCTTTAAAGGCAATCCTGTGTTACGAGAGAGCTTTTAAAGGCAATCCTGCGCTACGAAAGGGCTTTTAAAGGCAATCCTGTGCTACGAGAAGGGTTTTAAAGGCAATCCTGTGGTACGAGAGGGCTTTAAAGGCAATCCTGTGCTACGAGAAGGGTTTTAAAGGCAACCCTGTGCTATGGGTACCCCGGTGCCTTCGCTGCGCTCGACCGCTGGCTCCGGCACCGCCTTGCCCTGAATCGGGGCTGCGGCACGCTCGGGCGCCTGAATCGGAAGGCGCCCTCGCTTCAGTTTAGGGTTTAGGGTTTAGGGTGTTCACCGGTCATGGCGTGCGCCTTTATCGGGGCGGCTATCGGTATGCTTTCACGCCGCCCCTCCCCATTGCGCACGCCATCACGTTGCGGGCAAGCCCACCCCAAGGCCACCCAAACACAACTCTTTTAGGGTTTAGGGTTTGCCCTCAGACGCCGGGCAGGCTTAAAATTACTTTTTTGTCTTGGCGCGCGCAGAGCCGACGACGCCGCCGAAACGGAGCGAGGCCACAACGCCGACCGGAGGAAGGCGTTGTGGCCGAGCGCAGGAAAGAAGAGAAGACCCTTTTAAGGTTCGCGCTTGCGCACGGAGATCGACAATGCAGGCAAGTTACTTCAATCGTCCTTGGCGGCAGGGTCCTGCGGGTCCGCGGCCAAAGCGGGCAAAGGATAACCTCGATCCAACATTAGCCGCAGCCACAGAAGAACGTCAAGGCTCGAAGCGACAAAACACCAAGGCCTGCGGACACGCTGCGGAAAGAGGAGTGGCGCAACGGACGACGCGGGCAATTTTTTCGTGCGCGAGAGCACCGTCTTGCGGGGACGAAAGCATTGGCCAAGGGCATCTACCGCACTACACGGCCAACGTCCTGCTCGACCTTGCAAGCCCTGTGACACTGTACACGGGACAACGAAAGCTGTCGTCTGACATGGCAGGCACGAAGTGCTCTGCCTTGATGCAGCCACCTAGAAGGTAGTCCGTATCTTTGCGCACCCGTGACAGCGCGACGTACGCTGCCGCTGCACAGGCCTCACGGTCGGGCCAAAAGGTCACGCGAGGGAGCTCGGCCCCTTGGAACTTATGTACAGTATCGGCGTACCCGGGCCGCAGCGGGTAATATACCGCGCGGCCGACGGGAACCGCGTCGTCCGTGATCGGGTAGACGCAGAGCACCTCCTGCGTCTCCGCGCGCACGACGACCGCGGCAGTCTTCCGGTCGAAGGCAAGCACCGTGGCCGCCATCCCGTTGACATAGTCCAAGGCCTTGGCCATGTTCTTGGTCCTCTTGTAGGACACTCTTGTGGGACACTCTGTGGGAGAGACACTTGTGGGACACTCTTATAGGACACTGTTGTGGAACACTTGTAGGACACTCTTGTGGGACACTCTTGTGGGACACTCTTGTGGGACACTCTTGTAGGACACTCTTGTCGGATACTCGTGTAGGACACTCTCAAGGGACACTCTTGTGAGACACTCTAGTGGGACACTGTTGTGGGACAGTCTTGTAGGACACTCTTGTGGGACACTCTTGTAGGACACTCTTGTGGGACACTCTTCTGGGACACTCTTGTAGGACACTCTTGTGGGTTACTCTTGTGGGGCACTCTTGTAGGACACTCTTGTGGGACACTCTTCTGGGACACTCTTGTAGGACACTCTTGTAGGACACTCTTGTGGGTCACTCTTGTAGGAAACTCCTGTGGGACACTCTTGTAGGACACTCTTGTGGGACACTCTTGTGGGACACTCTTATAGGACACTCTTGTGGAACACTCTTGTGGGACCCTCTTGTAGGACACTCTTGTGGGACACTCTTGAAACTCTTGTGGGACACTCTTGTGAGACACTCTTGTGGGACTCTTGTGGGACACTCCGGCAGTACGCCACATACCCGACTAACGTCCTCACCCAAGAACACTCTTGTAGGACACTTTTGCGGGACACTCTTATAGGACACTCTTGTGGGACACTCTTCTGGACACTCTTGTAGGACACTCTTGTAGGACACTCTTGTGGGTCACTCTTGTGGGGCACTCTTGTAGGACACTCTTGTGGGACACTCTTCTGGGACACTCTTGTAGGACACTCTTGTAGGACACTCTTGTGGGTCACTCTTGTAGGAAACTCCTGTGGGACACTCTTGTAGGACACTCTTGTGGGACACTCTTGTGGGACACTCTTATAGGACACTCTTGTGGAACACTCTTGTGGGACCCTCTTGTAGGACACTCTTGTGGGACACTCTTGTAGGACACTCTTGTGGGACACTCTTGTGAGACACTCTTGTGGGACACTCTTGTGGGACACTCTTGTAGGAAACTCTTGTGGGACACTCTTCTAGGACACTCTTGTGGAACACTCTTGTGGGACACTCTTGTAGGACACTCTTGTGGGATACTCTTGTCGGACACTCTTAAGGGACACTCCTGTGAGACACTCTTGAGCGACACTGTTGCGGGACACTCTTGTGGGACACTCTTGTGGGACACTCTTGTAGAACACTCTTGTGGGACAGTCTTGTCGGACACTCTTGTGGGACACTCTTGTGGGACACTCTTGTGGGACACACTTGTGGGACACTCTTGTGGGACACTCTTGTAGGACACTCTGGTGGGACACTCTTGTGGGACACTCTTGTGCGACGCTCTTGTAGGAAACTCTTGTGGGACACTCTTGTAGGACACTCTTGTGGGACACTCTTATAGGACACTCTTGTGGGACACTCTTGTGGGACACTCTTGTAGGACACTCTTGTGGAACACTCTTGTGGGTCGGGACACTCTTGTGGGACACTCTGTGGGACACTCTTGTGGGACTCTCTTGTGGGACACTCTTGTAGGATACTCTTGTGGGACTGTCTTGTAGGACACTCTTGTTTGACACTCTTGTGGGACACTCTTGTATGACACTCTTGTGGGATACTCCTGTAGGACACTCTTGTAGGACACTCTTGTGAGACACTCTAGACTCTAGCGGGACACTGTTGGGGGACACTCTTGTGGGACTCTCTTCCAGCTCCCCAGATACTCCGCGTACTAAAGTTGTACTACGAAGTCGCCAGTTCTCAGCTTCCAGCTGCACAGATTCCTCCGCGTACTAGTTGAACTACAAGGTCGCCAGTTCTCAGCTTCCAGCTCCACAGATTGCTCCGCGTGCTCAAGTTGTACTACAAAGTCGCCAGTGCTCGCCTGCATTTCGCGCGCTCCACACGCACGATCTCCGCAGAGGGTTGCGCGGGCACCGGACAAATCGCACTCTCGCCTGCATTTCGCGCACTCGACACGCACGATCTCCGCAGAGGGTTGCGTGCGCATGGGGCAAATCGCGCTCTCGCCTGCATTTCGCGCACTCGACACGCACGATCTCCGCAGAGGGTTGCGCGCGCATGGGTCAAATCGCACTCTGGCCTGCATTTCGCACACTCGACACGCACGATCTCCGCAGAGGGTTGCGCGTCAAGTCTCCAAAACGAGCGTTTCGTACGAGACTTCCTCAAAAACTCACACGTCAAAGTTTGCAAAACGAGCGTTTCGTGCGAGACTTCCTCCAAAAGTCAAGCGGAAACACCCATCGGAGCACACACATCACGCAGCCCTGCCAAGCAGTTTCGCGATTCCAGCCCCTCCAAACAACATCCGCTCACACGCCAATCCCAATGTGACAGCGACATTCACCTCTACCACAACTCACACCTCCCTCACACCTCGCAACCTCACGATTCCCTGCGCCTGCCACGAGAATCGCACTTCCACGCTTCAAAACCCGCACGAAGTCCTGCGCCTGCCACGAAAAGTGACAATATCATCGCATGTGAGCTTCAACAAAATTTGCACCACACCACACGTGTGGAATGATTTCGACCCGTTCTGAGCACACTGCCATCCACCAGAATCGCCATTTCAGTTGAGACTTGTCACGAAAACACAGCTTCGATGCCACACCCCGCAACGCAAATCCCAATGGCACGGCCACATCCAACACCCCAAAAACACGACTCTCCAAACGCTAATCCCAATGGAACTGCGGAGTAATCTGCCGATCTCACAAAACGCTGCACCTGTGCAGCGAAACGCATCACGTTTCTCGCGCGACATGTCCTGCTCCTGCAAATCACAATGGATTAGCGGCGCCAACTGACACGTGACACGTCCATGCAAAGTCACTTGCAAAAGCTTCCCCCAATGGCAGCAAATTTGAGACGCGACGACGACGAGAGACGACGAGAGACGACGACAGACGACGAGAGACGAACACAGCTCCAACCCCCAGAACCCCAACTATAAACGGGAACCCTTCGCTGCGCATTCGGGAACAACAACAATCTGAGGATTTGCATCCAAAATGTTAGTCATGTGCTGGAACAGGCAATCCGTTTTGATGGAATTGTCATGAACATTTGGGATGCAACTTGATGATATCTCCAGAGTCTTAAAACTGAAAATTAAGCAATGAAACACTTCAGTGGAACACGGATGCACAAAGCTGTCCGGCAGAACAACAACCTTGAACAACTCATGACAGAATTTGCAAGAACCGTTGTTGGAATGGTCCAGTGCTTTACCGTGCAGTTTCCTCATGTTTTTGCTGCATGTCACCCATGTTTCCCCAGCGACTGGGTTTCGCACACACAAACAATTTCACTTGTAAAATTCATTACATGTTCTGCTGGCCCTTCACCTCTTCTGCATTCGTGTGCGTTCACGTGGACCTTGATTAAGCCTTAGAATTGTTTTACTTTTTAAAAATGTGATGTGCGATCTTATTTTGATTTTATGTGTCGTTTGAGGGATTGGCACAATTTTTCATACTTCAGGATATATTGGGGATGGACATCGGGACAATCACCTCTATTTTGCGCCCTGGCTCATATACACACATAGAGCCATAGATTGTGGCTCGAGAGGTTGTTCTAGACTTGTTTTGAGTTGTGGGATCCTGGACAGTTTGCGCATGTAGCGGACCACAACTTTAGTCCGCCTAGCTACATGGTGTGCATGGGGCAGAGCGGTGAAGAGGCAGGGCGAAATTGCATGAAACAATTCTGAGGGAATGCAAGACTCTTTCAAGCAGACGGGCCATATTGAGGATAGATAGCATAAAGGTGCAACAAACTGCGGCCAACGCCTGTGGTTGAAGTGTTTCATAGACCTATCTTGCAAGTGTAGGCATGGACTTGATCAATGAAGTCGCTTGCACGACTGTAAGCAAATTGAGGGAAAACCAAAGAGGAAGGGTGAACTGTCCATGGCGATGCATGTTCTTTTGGTTGGGTGTGTGTTATGTTTTTGACTCAAGTGCATGAATTTGTCGGAGCACAGAGTCTCCTTGACCAGGGTGCATGTTCCAAATGAGGAACGTGAAGGTTTGGTCAAGATCAAGTTCTCAAAGAACGTTGCTTTGTGCATCCGTGATTGTGGCCACAATGAAGGGCGGCAACGCAACAGTGATCAGCTGTACAGGCTTGCCCACCTTTCCAGGAGGCTGCAATCCAGAACTCATCGGTGGCGCATGTTTCTCAACCGAAACGGCGGTGAACTGGGCATGTGGAGCCTCACAGAGTACAGACTGCCGCAGAGTCCCTGTACCACCAGGCCAAGGTCGACCAAGTCTCCGCCGGCGGACCTATGATGGTTATTGTAGTTTTTTGGGTGAGACAGCGACACAGACTAGCAGTACAGCGACCAGCGTTACAACATCCCTAACCTCGTCCTCTAGCAGCACTACGCTCACAACTTCCAGCACAGTCACCAGAACAACGACTTTGCCTCATCCTCCACCCAGAAGCCCTGTAGCTCAGCATGGTCATTTGAGAGTTGTGGGAAACCAAATTGTTGGTCAGCACAACCAATCTGTGCAGCTCCGCGGCATGTCACTGTTCTGGTCGCAGTGGGGAGGAAAATACTGGAATGAGGAGACGCTGCGATGGCTTCGGAGGGACTGGGGTATTGAATTAATTCGAGCTGCCATGGGAGTGGAACAAGGCGGATACCTCACTCATCCCAAACGGGAGATGCGAAAGGTGAAGCGAGTGGTGTGGGCCGCTTTCCAACTAGGCATCTATGTCATCGTTGATTGGCATGATCACCATGCCATCAAACACACAGAGCAAGCCAAGGTTTTCATCCGTGAAATTGCTAAGAGCTATGGCCACTTGCCGAATGTGCTTTTCGAGACTTTCAATGAACCTACTTGGCAGAGCTGGAGTAAAGAAGTGAAGCCCTACCATGAGGAACTCTTGAAGGTCATTCGGCCACATTCCCCAAACCTGGTGATTTGCGGCACTCCGACCTGGTCGCAAGATGTTGACATTGCTTCCCGCTCGCCTGTCGAAGGCGACAACATTGCATACGCCTTGCATTTCTATGCTGCGACACATGGGCAATATCTCAGAGATAAAGCAAAGATTGCTCTGGATGGTGGTGTTGCTCTGTTTGTATCAGAGTGGGGCACATGTGAGGCCAATGGTAACGGCAGGTTGGACTTCAGAGAGTCCCGAAAATGGATGGATTTGTTGGATGAGTACAATGTGTCACATGCTAATTGGGCTGTGAATGACAAGCAGGAGTCTTGCTCAGCGCTCAAACCCAGAGCTGCCGGAAATGGCCACTGGCCGTTGTCCAAGTTGACCCGCTCTGGAAGATGGGTTCGACGCAATTTGCGGAGAGCTGCTTTTGGAGTAGGCAATGAGACCGCAAATTCCACAAACTCAAGCGAACAAGATTCACTGATATCCACCTCCGAGGCGGATAGAAGGTTACTTTTTTCAGACGATCTTCCAATAGATGCAGGAGTGAGATGCCAGGCGTTTGCTATGATTGGGTTGGGGCTATTGCAAGTTCTGTGACTCATCTGAAGGTGCTGTTCACAGGTTTTATTTAATAGATAGGGACCAAGCTGCAACATAGCGTTGCCCCTATGGCACCACTAGATTTTCTAGCCTTTCTCCGTAGGCTCAACAATTGCCACTCTGTTGAATTCAATTGCCTTTTTTGATGATTCTGGGCTTGCTGAAGGAAGCTTTGCTTCAGCACGCTAGCATTTGAAAACAATCAGATTCAGAGTTGGCAGTATCCCGAGCAGCATCTCCTAAGCATGAGATCTGCCTAATGGCACTGTGCATGAAAGACGCCCTCATTTGAGGAACCGTCAGTCTAGTTCAACACACTGCAGACTTGCTTCGTGATGAGCCTCCGCAAGTTCTGCATGAAACTGAGGTCGCATGAAACTTTTTCGTTCATTCTGTTTCTCTTGACAACAGTCTACGCTATTGCTTGTTGTTGTGAAGTTCCATGCAGGCCGATAGCTGCCCAGTCCTTTGCAACCCCGGCATAGCCTTTTGAAAGTCACTCTTTCCAAGTTACTTGGAGGAGAGTGGAGAGGGTGCAAAACATTCATCCAATGCATTTCGAGAAGTGCCCAAATGATTTTGCTTTTCAATTCCAAATGGAAAACAAAAAGCTCGAAATCATATGACAGATGTATAGTATGTAATTACATAGAATACATCAACAAGACACAGAAAGTCGAATCCTTAAAGTCTGAATGCTTGGATGCGTGTAATTTGCCGTAGCAGACACCAAGTGCCTGACTCATTGGCTTGGACGGCTTTCTAGGGATTCCACCCTTGAGGGGCGCTTGCTTTGGCTGCAAATGCACAGCGAATGAGTAGCAAGCATCTGCAGTGCGCGAAAGATCGAGAAAGCCAGTGACATACGGAGTTAGTAGCATATTGTGTGAACATTGCCCGCATCTTCCTGCAGAAGTTGATCTGATCGCTCTGCCAGGTCAACTGCGAGCTAAACAACCGAGTCATACCAATGAGCTGAACATGCCCAGGGAGACAATGCTGGAAAGCTTTGGGGCCACGCTCTGGTGCTTTGCAGTGAGAACATTGGCACCACCCTGTGGGCTTTGATTTCGTGGATGTTTCAAGACAGATCACGTCTTCCGTTCAAGCACAAGGCCGGATGGTTCGAGGGTTTCATGAGAAACCTGAAAGATCACTAGTCACTAGTATCAAGCAATGGGCCTTCCGTTGTGCTTAAGTCATTTGTTATTGTTTTCTGTCATTGCAAGGTTATGTGTCACTCTTCTTTTGAGCAGCTTTGCTCTCTCCTGCATTTCAAAAGCTCTCACCTCTGTCTCATTTACTATGTGCCCTCCTTCTTGGAGATTGTGTTCCTTTTCATACCCTCTTCTCTCGAACTCGAACTTTTTACTCAAACTCTGTTGCCCTTATATTATCTCTATATTTGTTGCCTCCTGTGCCAACTCCATGACTTTCGAGGCCCCAAGTGTGTCAAACACAATCTTCTGGCTCCTCAAAGCCACTGTGTCACTGTGTTCATTCCTCAAAGATCATCTTTCTCTGCGAGGCATCCTTGATTCAACCAAGAGTTGCTCCTGCTTCTTTAGCATTTTCTCCAAAGCTCTTAGCCCTTTGTGCACCACTTTGGCCGAATCTCATTCCATCCTTCGCAAAACTGGTCAGGCAGAAAGGCATGCGTGCAACATTGATCAACGTGTCTATGTACATATTATATCATGGAATTACACGTATATACGGGGCTTACGCCCAACAGCGGGCCAGCAGGGGGTTCAGTGGCAGGTGGCAGGGGCAAACAGGTGACTTGTTGTCGTTGTGGTGGTGGTGGTTAGTTAGTTAGTTAGTTAGTTAGTTAGTTAGTTAGTTTGTTTGTTCGTTCGTTAGTTGTGTAGTTAGTTAGTCAGTCAGTCAGTTAGTTAGTGTTAGTGTTAGTGTTAGTGTTTGTGGTTGTGGTTGTGATTGTGGTTGTGGTTGTGGTTGCTGGTGTTGTTGTTGCTGTTGCTGTTGCTGTTGTTGTTGGTTGTTGTTGGTTGTTGTTGGTTGTTGTTGGTTGTTG
>CAXAMN010020913.1:30709-46354 GCA_963970005.1 Durusdinium trenchii | reverse complement strand
TTGGTTGTTGTTGGTTGTTGTTGGTTGTTGGTTGTTGTTGGTTGTTGGTTGTTGGTTGTTGGTTGTGGTTGTGGTTGGGGTTGGGGTTGTTGTTGTTGTTGTTGGTGGTGGTGGTGGTGGTGGTGGTGGTGGTGGTGTTGGTGTTGGTGTTGGTGTTGTTGATAGAAACAGAATCAGGAACAGACAATGCAACTAGTGCAAGGCAACTCGGGCGGCATAACACGCACCGTGGGGCCACTTGAAGGAAGGGGGTACCAATACGAGCATGTCACGAA
This sequence comes from Durusdinium trenchii, assembly GCA_963970005.1. NCBI lineage: Eukaryota > Dinophyceae > Suessiales > Symbiodiniaceae > Durusdinium > Durusdinium trenchii. Next base: position 46,079 of record CAXAMN010020913.1, on the reverse strand, counting down.
AACCGAAAAGGTACATGTTTTGAACAACATGTTTAGCATGCGTTTGCACGCAAGAGCCCAAAACACCGCGTTTTCGCCCGAGCGTGCCTGCAGACCTCCATTAGGGGCGGGGTACGCCTGCGGGTAGCCACCTTCCGCTCTGCGAGTATAGAAAGGAGTGTGGTCGAGCTACAAGGCTTTGCCGACGGTGTAGCGTGTTTACTAACCAGGCATGAATGATGCAAGGGTGCGGGGCCCACTGCCTGTCTTGAAGCAGCAGAGGCTGTGTTGTGCTATTGGGTGAAAGGGCTCGTAGTTGTGTGCAGGAATCCATGTGGTGACAATGGATTGCGGTTCTATCCAGCCGTGTGTGGTTGGAATGCGAAAGCTGGAATGAGGGGTGGGTAGGGTAAGACAACAGCAGATGTTTTTGTTGGGCAAGACTAACTAGAGGGTGCAGAACTCCCTGTGATGCTGATGGATGAAAGGGATCTGCCAGAATTCCAATGGTGTTTCACCGGCAGCGTGCGTGAACGCCCAAAAACAGCCCATGTGGGACATGCTTGTTTTTCCGCGCAGAAAGACATGAAGACCACCGCCGCCATGGCAGATCGGATGGCAAGTCCACCGCAGAAGCCAGCCTCCGGAAGGGTAGGGATGAAACCATCGACCATACCGACGTACTCACCCTACACACATATTCATACGATTCCACATGCCGAGTGGGGTCGGCGGACTTGTTTTCTCTATTGTTCATTTCGCTTACTTAAGTCGCTCCTTTGGGCCTCCCTTCCTGCTTCGTGGGGCGGCTTGACTTAATATGGTATTCGGTATTCGTTTGTTTCTGGTTATCCCACTTCCTCTTGCAGCTTTCATTCTACCCTCATTGATCCTCAGGACGCGCGTCTGCAGATGCCCCACCAGACCACGAGCAGATGGTGCAGGTGCGTTGGTGGTCATTCCTGAAATTGAGCACACTTGATTTATCCCACTGATAGCCTGACCAGAACTTCATTTGGTGCTTTGATTCAAAGGGTCAAGGATCCTGCTTAAAGGACTTTCGTTTGTGAGATGTTGTGAGATGAAACATGTGGTTTGGATAATTTGGTTTGCCAAATAACTGGACCAATCTGTTTGAAGGGACGAGAAAGACAGGCAACAAGGAAGCTTGATGAATTCGGAGAGTTGGATGATTGATGATGTCTGATGAGGACCAGGATGAGGATACATCCATGATATCTCTATAGAGGTTCCAATGCCCTGGATATATATTTATATGGAAAGGAACTCTGAATGGGGACCAGGCAACCGCGACAATGTCAGTGAACTCATGGAACCTAGACATTGTGATTGCCAATGATCTTGGCCGGGGTTGGCGCCATGCGGACGTGCACGACAAGGTCGGTCTTCACGGTTTCGCCGCTGGAAGGGTTTTGAAACGTTTCTCTGTGAGGGCAGGGTCTTATTTGTCCTGCTGGGGCTCTGATTGAGACATTGTTTGTCAGAGATCAATGGTTTTGGACGGTTCATATTAGGAGGTCGCACACATGCCTGCTTTGATTGGTTGTTAGCGAGAAAAAAGGGTGTGACAGTTTCTGTCTTATGCCAAGTAAGACAGGATTGGCCTATTTTGATTGTTGCCTAACTTCCTTGGTTTCACTTGTTGAGATGCCACCTCCGCCTTTTGTGCAGGCCGAGGATTCTGGAAAATCACTTTTATCTGCTGACAGTGCACGGAGGCGAAGATCAACTTGGGTCTTGAGGGGCTGAAGATCAAACCTTTGGACACCTACCTAACTGCTGAGCTGGCCCTTCAACCTCAGCTTGGCTGGGAGGAGGTGTCAAACTTGAGTTTGATATGATTGGCATTCTTGGACCTAGACTGTGAAGAACCAAGTGCAATGTTTCATGGCCTACAGTTTCACGTGAGCAGCGTCAAAAACCTCCCACGAACAGTTTAAGCAAACTTGTAAACTCCGACTTGCCCGCGGAAGCCACAGCTGCAGTCGTGGAAGCTTGCGGAAGCCACCGCGTAAGTATATGGTAAAATTCACCATCGCTGAAGCTTTGCGGAAGTGCCCAAGTGCCCATGTGAGCTTCTTGAATCTTCTATGCTTTAAGGAGATTTGTCTAACCTATGAGCACTTTTTGAGAAATACATCGCGGAAGCACTGCGGAAGAGGATTTCAACCAAACATGGCCCGCGGAAGCCAAAACGCAGATCGCGGAAGCTCCGCGCAAGCATTGGCGGAAGCAAGTCATGAGAAAAACAGATCGTAGACCGGTTTTTGACACCGCTCACGTGGGGTCACATCAGGTGGAAAAGAACCAACAAAGACTCTGAACCCATGGATGCTTTAGATTGTTGGCATGTTCTCCCATATCCAACCATCCCTTTGTCTCACTGGTGCCAGGTGCCACAAATGAACGATGGACAGACAATCTCCCCAATGATTCTATAGGATATTTGGGTTCTAAAGAATCCTATAGGATCCTATAGGTCTAAACTCTGGACTAGACATCTGAGACGTTTGCAAGCCATCCAACTCAGATACCCTTCGCACCTGTTTTGTGATCAAAGCGGACATATAAATTAGTAGTCCCCCAATCTTGACATGCCCACTTGGTTTTCATACATTTTCTGCACAGACCAAGACCACTTTTTGGTACTCTCAGCTCCTTCCTGCGAGCAGGTGCGGCACTGTTGCAAAATCATGTGCGATGGTGAGCCCAATTCGAAAAGCTGAGCTTTCCCAGCTTGGCGAAGGGGTTTGGATCGATTCCACACTTGCAACCCGTCGAGTCAGGGACATCCTTGGTTGAGTGATTTCTTTTGAGAGACGTTCCCAGAATTTAAGGGAACATGTTGTCAGGAGCATTTTGGCAGTATTGAAACTCTCCCTTTTTGGGATTCCCCCAAGCAGTGATACACCATCAGGTTGACTTTCAGGTCATGTTTTGTTATTTTTTGTTCGTTTGGTATACTGGGTCGAGTTGACGCAACCGACAAGCATTCTACAGTAAATTCACAAGTTGATCAGGCGCTCTCACTGGTAGTACTGTGGCGACGCGCCCTCTTACCGCCAGCACGCTGCTATTGTAGTTATGAACAACTGCGCTTTTGTCCACCCCTGACAGTCTTTTGTCCACTAACGGAGAGAAAGTCGAGAAAAGTTTCCAAGTTGCACTCCTTCGGGTGCAGCATAAAGAAGCGCTGATGTGCCAAGATCAAGAAAAGTGTCTACTTGGGGACACCAGGCTCACTGACCCCTTGGGGATTCCCAGTCTCACATGGCGGGTGTTTTATTGCATGCTAACCCCAGAATCTTTGGACGTGCACAGCAAATCAAGAGACATCGGCATCAGAACTGCTTGGCATCATATAATCATATATCACTGACGGGCATTCAGTCAGTCAAAGAGTGACCTTTTGGCAATAGAGAGATGCTCTTGCACTCTAAAGCAAGGCATGCTCATGTGCAGTGGTTGAGGGTAGCTGGAGAACATTGCTTCTTTCGCATTAGCGGATTCTTGGCAGTGACCTTTGATGTAAACTGTATTTTGCAATTTGGCTCCAGTTGGTCTCACAACCACAGACCTGAAAACTGCTGTCGATGGCCAAGACAGTGTTTGTTTAAAGCACAAGGTCAATGGAATTGGAACACGATCTGAGGCTGTTGACCATGGCAACCGGTGTGTGGGATCCTCGGAGGTCGCTTTTGATCACAACGAGGTATTTTGGTCACAACGTCTTGCCACAATCAAGAAACCGTGAACATTGAACAGTAGCTTTTTGCAGCTTTTTGCCGGCAAGGTACAACTTGAAGGTCCTGAACGATAATTGGTTCGAGGTGACTGGAACACTGTGTCGTCAACAACATAGCCACACATGGACACAGGCAACGACTCCACGACCAGCTTTCCAGCCACACGCAGACTTTGACACCACAGCTTCCAAAAGCTTTTGTCCACGGAGTGCAAGTAAGAAGTTCAAAATCTTCAGGGTGGAACAGTTTCATTGGTGAATTCTTGTGATGCCGCTTGTGATATTGCTATCCCAAGAGCAAGGGGTCATACACACCCAAGCACCCAATGGGCACAGAAGGACCCAGTCCGAAGGACCCATCGACGAACCCAGCCCTGAAGGATCGATGCCAACCAGCAGGTTCTCTTTCTGCAACGACGGGCATTGACAGGACCTGGCGGCTTCGTTTTCTTTGTCCGGCTAGTTGCCGCTCTTCAATTGTTCCAGGAAGTACGCCAGACCACACGAATCGGACCTCGCTTACATCGGCGAGAGGAGGGCAAAGCAAAGCATACATGTGTGTGTTCTTTTTCAGATACTGCTTACATCGGTGAGGCTTTGATGGCTTTGATGGCGGCTGTTGATCTGATAAGGAAAAGACAACACATTCATTTCTTTAGATTATTTTTTCTCCAAATTCTTTATCCTCCACGATTGTTTACAATTTCCATACAAAGGCATTTTCCCCAGAATGTGCGAGGTTTGATGTCCTTGCACGGATCAGCCGATTGCCCAATCGGCCTTCCTATGCACTGCCCTTGGACGGCTTTGATGAGAAGGTGCAGCAAACCAGCAGAGTGAAGGATGTATCCTGTCATTAAGCCTTTGATGGGCTTTTCAGCATGCTGCCCCGCCAAAGATATTCGCCATCAACGGATTCTGGTATCGTCGAGTCCAGCCGCCTTTCATTTTGGCAACGTCCGCTTTCGTGCATTCCTGGATCACGAGCAAGCGTGTCCTGGGCAATACAAAGCAAATGAGTGAAGGGATAAAGCAATGATGAGGAAATACTACCGGACCCTGCCGTGTACACAAACAAAGGCTCGGATGAAGAATGGGGCTAAGATTGCTAATTATTTTTTATTGGTGAGCTCGGCATGTGCATCCTGCCCCTGCTTTGCTAAGAGCGCATGGTGTGCAGATGTAGAGCCTCAACCTGCAACTGGAACGTGAAGAGCTAATGGTGGCCCTTTCCATGTTCTAGTATTCTGTGGAAATGGCGCCATGGCATTCCTTGACCTTCTTGCGGAAAGACATGTTGGAGACTGCTTGCAGCCAGCTTAGCTTGGAGATGTTTCAGGATGCACTGCATTGGTTTTCTTACACCCTGAACTCCGACAAAGACCAACGCTGCACCACCTGAGCTTCCTGAGAGGTGATTCAGGGTTTTGTGCGAATAAAGAGACTGTTTGTTTTTAGGTGGCGATTTGGTGGTTGCCCAGCCTGCAACCGGTCAACAACCCAGTATACTGAATGGCCATTGTTTTGCTCTCGGCAAGTTACCAGTGCTAAAAGCTCTTTCGCTGTTCGTGATAAGACAAGATGAACCCACGCCAAATCAGGGATGTGCTTTTTGAACTATTCTAGTTAGCAGACTTGGATTGTGCTTCGTGTGGGCAACAAACAGTGCAATTTGTGGAGCACTTTTGCGAGCTGAGGCTGTGCTTGTGGTGGCACATGTGTCGAATGGAGAGCAGCAATCTTGCATACCGCTCAGCAGTGTCAGTATTTCTTCAAAAAGACAGTCTTTGATTGCACTTCTAGGAAAAGACCGTGTGACTAGTCTGTGCAGGCTTTTAATTTCCACTAGTCCAGCTTGCATCAAAGCACCTGAAAGAAGTTGTAGGGTGCATCTTCAAAATGGATATCCAAAGTGGCCCCAGACCATCGCTCCTAGGTTGGAGGCCATCGCTAGTAGGTTGGAGGCCATCGCCAGTAGGTTCCTTTTGCTAGTGGGCTAGGATATTGCTTCTAGGTTGGAGGACATCCAAAGTGTTCCAGTCCATCCTGGTCACTTCCCTGCGACAAGGTAGCGACTCTCGAGCGACCTGGTACGGCTGCGTTGAGTGTCTGGCTTAGCTGAACTAGAGAATGATCTAGCAAATCTCCGGAGTTTTTGGATAGAAGGGTACACGGTACACGGATAAAGGAAAACGAAAAGGAAGGGCACACAGTGTTGGTCACTGGTTACCAAGAGTTGATGTTTACTTCGACTGGTCCGCTGTACAGTAGTTGATGAAAGGGCCTTTTGTTCCTTGATCTTCTGCTTGCTCGGACATGGGCAGTTTGAAACGCAGGGAAAAGTGCAGATGAGCTGGGGCCACTCCAGTGTAAAGTCACTGATCAAATTCCAGGCGCGTTATTTCGGGTGGGAAAGACTGGGTGACAAGGATTGGCTGTGGTGAGTGTATGGGCTTTAGGGATGTGCAGGGTGTTTTGGGCAAGTGACGACAGTTGTCTCAAGTCGCAGCTGTCAGGCCGACTATACTTCAAAGTCTTTGGCGTCCCGGAGCTTTTACGTTAATGCCTCAGAATTTCTTTTCGCTTCGCACCAGGCTGAAGGTGAATCCAATCTTTCAGCCTGGTTGCCAGTTCAGGTGCCGTTCGCTCGGTGGAGACGATTGGAGTGCGGCCCTTGGAGCCTCGCTCGGTAGGAGCGGTCTGCTTCGGTCTTCGAAACCTGCGGCGTTCGTAGGTGACGGTCCTGCGGCATTCGGAGGATCCGCTGGGTACCGTGCCCGGAGGGTGCAGAGATTAGCAGAGCACCAGTGCAATGATGTTTCTGAAGCTCTTTTTGGAGGAAGCAAAGCACTTACTCCGAGCTAAAGGCTCTAAAAAACTCTTTCGAAAGTGAAGAGACCAAACTATTGAGACTGCAGCGGGGCTGCAGGTACTTTCCTGAACTTCTCCGGAGCTTCCACTGAGAGCTGTATGCAGAGAATTCTTACCACGGCGCTGCCCTTACATCCTGACGAAGGCAATGTTGGCATAGTTCCGTAAGAGGAGCGGACTCAAACTATCCACGTGACAAACCACAAAAGAAACCATGTGACTGCCATTCTTATGTAGTAGGTTTCATGAATCTCTGAGGTCATGTCGGCTGACTGGTCCAAAGCGCTGCTCTTTTGGGCTCTCTTGGTTGGCGCGCTTCCCAGTTTCGAACTAAACGGAGTGCGCGGGAGCAGGAACGGAAGTGTCGCTGAAGTCAATGTAGATGGCAACCACCTCGAGAAGCACTCTTGTGTAAGCTCTCAAATTCATATCGAGCAAAGCCCGAGGCCAGCCCTTTTCTCCACGATCGTGGTGGCCTTGGTGATGGCCGGTGTGCAGTTGTTTCCCCGATCCAGGCATCAAGGTGGCCTTTCGACCAACCCCCGATACGACTCTCTTGGCAGTAGGCAACCCCTTACCAATGGTCTTACCCTTGTTTGCCATGGTTTACTGTATGACTTATGACTCCAAGTAGTGGGGAGAGAAAAACATAGGGGCGATGTGATGTCATCGGGGGTCTTCGTTTCCATTGAGCACTGTCTTTGAGGTTCCGAGTCAAAGCAAAACGCTCTACGAAAGTTGGAAAGGCCAAAGCACAGCAGTGGTGTCAGCAAGTACAATGGTCGGATCCACTGACCTATGGGCTGTTCATCTACTTATCCTAGACGTCAGTCATCCATTGGCGTTGCTATAGCTGCCCGGACTGGACTTAAATATCCTTTTGCCCAATAGACCCTCAGCGACAACTGAATAGGGGTCTCAGGAAAGCGAAACAAAGCAGGTGAGGCACTCTTCTTGGGCAGGGCACAAGACACGATTGGTTTGAATCCATCTCCTTTATTCCATCAAGACTCACTGCAGTCTGTCCGGTTGCGAAGGCCTTGGTTTCCTCCGACGCTCTCGCCGAAGAGGCAGGCAAATGTAACTTTTTGGTCTTCCGTGTGCCTCATGTGCATCATGTGCCAACCCAACCCGTTGGCTCCCCAACGACACTCGGAGACCCAGTAAGCTGTGGGAATCTTATACACCAGTGCCCTAGCCTAAGCCCTTCCGCGCAGGTGGGTGCTGCGCTATTGGAACGCTTCGGCTGGGCCGTGGACTTGCAGGCGCCGGAGCTGGAGGCGAGGGCAGAAGGACCTTGCGAGGCCTGGAGCTACTAGTAGCGTTCTTGCTCCTAGTAGTAAGGCCAGGAGCCCGTAGTAGCGTCCTGCTTGTGGGCTGAGCTGTTCCGAAGACTCGCCAGGTTCGAGTGCAGCTGAATCAGGAAGAGCTTTTGGTGAGCCTCACAGCTGGGAGCTCGACTGCTCGGTCTGGCCAAGGGGTGCAGTCAAAGTGAGCTCAAACTCTTTGTTCTTCTGTGTTTTCTTCAAATCATCTCTACAGTCTACAAATCAAGCTGAGACAGCTCATTTTGTCCAGGCGTTGGTGCAGCCGCTGGGTGCTCGTGGTTGCTATTTGGCACACCCAGGCGTGTCTGGACTGTGTGACAGTGGAGTGAGGCAGACGCCGGACGCGCTCTTGAAACTTTCAACCGGTGGAACCACGTTGTGCGTTTCGGGCTGGAGGCCTGCACCCAGCCATTGCTTGGGCGCGATGGCCCAGTGGGTCTCCATGAGGTCGAGGGTATTTAAAGGTCTGGTCCACGTCACTAAAGTCTTTTTCAAACGTCCTGAGATCAATCGTTGATTGCATTGCATCGAACTGGTCTACCGACACAAGGTCTTGGCACGTTGCCTGAACATCGAAGAGCAAGACACGGTCTTGGATCCTATGTGCGGGAGAGGGGTTGCCTTGGCATGTGAATCGAATGGCTTTTTATTGGAGGATTCTTTCTTCTTGCACGTCAGGTGCTTCTGTGCGAGGCGGCTCTCAACTGGCCACATGCAGGCTGGCCACAAGCTGGACAGCATTTCATTTTCTGACCGAAAACATCATCAATTTATCCATATGATGTGTCTCACTTCCTTTTGATGGCCTTTGGCTTTGCTAGGTGCATTCATTGGGTGCGACCTGGACCCTGATCAGCTGCGGCTGGCTGCTGAGAACGTGGCAAACCTCGCTCGGGGGAGCACCAGCAGTGCCCACGCACTTCAGCTGCTGCGGGCTGATGCAGCAAAGCTGGGGGGACTGCCGTTGGCCAAGGGCTCCGTGGACAAGGTGCCTCACTATAGATTGGCAGGATCTTGATTTGTGTTGATTTCAGACCAGACAGAAGCAAGTCACCGTTACCGAAGTCACTTGTTGATTGTGAAAGTGAAATCTTTAGGTAGCACTTTTTCTTCTGCCAGAGGTGCTCACGGACCTTCCGTTTGGGAAGCAGTTTGGTTCTCTGGACACCAACCGCAGCTTGTACCCCGCGGTGCTGGCCGAGCTGGCCCGGGTACTGCGGACGGGTGGCCTGGCAGCAGTTCTGACTAGCCAGTCGAACCGGGCGACGATGCGGGAGGCGCTGGCGGGTCAAGCAGGCAGACCGAGCAGCTGGAAGGTGGAACACTTGAGAAGCTTTCGGCTTTTTGTGAAGATGGACGCCTGCATCTACTTGCTGCGGAGGGTTGAAGTGGAAGGAGGATTGGATGGTGGGGAACGGGGAGGAAAGACGAAGATGGGTGGCTTGTCGGGTCCATTTGGCTGGGAAGATGGGTCGAGTTGGCACGAACAATGGGCTAAACATCGCCCAGCATTGGTGCCCTTTGGCAGTGCGAGCAAAGAGCGGCTGGAGCCCATGAAGTCATCCTGTGCAGATTTGTGCAGTGTCAGCTTTTTGCCGTGGGTTGTTGGTTGTTTCAGGTGCAGAGAACAGATTAAATGGGAATGTGCAGAATGTCGGTGTTGCTAACATTGTTGAGGGATGTTGAGGAACCTCCATGAACCATGTGAGTTGCACTTAATCAGAGATGCAACCTCTTTATGGCCTCTTTGCCGTTCTCCCGCAGCCATTGATTGTCGGAGCCTTTGCTCTCGGTCCTATCGCCTGTGGCATCTTCAAAGGACTGCCTGGCTTTTGGAAGGCAAAGGCGGCAAAGGTATGTTGATGCTTATCCTTTTCTATATACAATCACTGTTAAATAGTTTAACAAGACTAAGTATGGAAAGCTGTAAGGCCGCATCGTTTTGGGGTGGATGCACCATAATTCCAATTTCAAGGCCCTGCACTAGGCCACTGGATAGGACTCACTTGGATCTCCAGATGAAGGCTCACAGTTTCAAAACCTCAGGACAAACAGTTGAATACCGGTCGGCATTTTGGCTCGCTTGTGCTAGAGGCTCCAAGAAATCGGCCGGCGGCTTTTGGATGTAGAGTGGCCAGAGCCTTTGTGCCAGCATGGCTGCGAAATCGATTCTTTTGCTCGCCGTTCAGCCTCTCGGCCTTCGAACACTCCACCATGGCGTGCCAGTGCCAAGATGTTTTCCTAGCTTCTATGGTGGAGGCCATTGCTATTAGGTTGGAGGCCATCGCTAGTAGGTTGGAGGCCATCGCTAGTCGGTTGGAGGCCATTGCTTATAGGTTAGCCATGCGAAGATTGAACGAAGAGGTCGCTACCTTAACCATTTTCCGGCCTTATTTGCACTGGGCGTCGGCTGTTGGCTGGTATAGTCAATTGTAAGAAGGTTATATTCTACAGGTAACCGTACGCCGTCTTGTTCAGGAACAGAACCTCCCATTCTGGTCGGAAAGTAAGAAGAGCTCTGAGAGGTCCAAAGGACCAGGTTTCCGGTCACGCCAACAGGCACCATGGAATCGGTGGGCATTTGCTGGGGGTTAAGGGGGTTAACCATGGTGCCTCCGTTTTGACCACATCGCCAGGTTGCCGTCCGTATTTGCATCAGGGCTGCCGAATCTTCCGTCTGAGTCTGGAGCCAAGCCTCAAGCACAACAGAGAAATCGATAAACAATGATAAACATACCTAGCCGACAGCGCCACTGACCTGACCAAGGGGGAATCTTACGGAGCAGCATCCATGGTGCTCTGTATCAGTGTGGTTCTCAGACTTCGGTGGAACCTTTGGACTTTTTGGGAGTCATCAAATCAATCGTGTTTCTTTGCATGGGATACTGGCATGTATGTGCTTGGTCAGTGCCAGGTATCCCGACGAGTCCGTAGCCATGTGGATGAAGCAATCCAGGAGAGGGGAACGGTCGATCTTGAGAAGTTTTGAGATCTGCATGATCAAAACATGGGATCTTGTGGGATCTTATGCCTGGTCTATGCCATTCAACAACGGTCAGGCCCACCACATCCTGCAGAAGCTTCCAGAAAAGTGTCCGCTCCATCCGCAGAGAGACCTCTTAGCAGACAATGGTATCTTGGACTGGAGATGGTGGCACTTAAAAGGCTTGTTTTGAACTGTTCTTCATCCGTAGTTCCCTTGTTTCAAACCAAACACAGGCAATGGATCAGAACCTGGGCAATCGGTTTGCATGGCTGACTACTGCGAGATTTTTGGAGTCGCTTGGCGAGCCCACGAGAGAAGTCCACCAGGCAGTCAAGGTTTGCACACGTTCTATGCTACAGCTGCTACAGTCTGGGTACCCGCCGCATGGTACGTGTCTTACCAGTCTTTACCCAGTCTTTACCAGTGTGCCTTTCCATCGGTCGAATCGCTGCGACGCCTCATGATCCGAGGCCTGCGAGGCCGACCAGGCGCCGTGCGAGGCACAGCGGATGGCGGAGCAGAAGAAACGCTGCGAAAAGCTGCTTCTGCAGTGCTTCCCCCCCGGGTCTCAGGCGGGTGGAAAGTGGAAGATGTGGAAGCGGAAGGGAGTGTGGCACATTCACTCAACTCACATGTATTTAAAAGCCCTTGCAGGGACTTCGAGGATTGGCTGATGGACTAGTTTAGTTGTTGTGTTTGTATGATTCGCCCCAAGGTATCAGAGTGCAGTTCTTGATAAGGTCCTGTCTCAATCATAGGCAAATCCTTGGATTTGCACATCCTGCAAGCGAATTCAGCTTGTGCAGGATGTCGCCACACGGCGATTGCATTCACACTACTCAAGGAAGTGGTGCCGAGAGCTGGACTGTGAGCTCCGGACACATAGAGAAGAGGTCCGGTAACCGTGGCGGTTGGCCGGGGCGGTTCTGGGCCGCGGGACCTGCGGTGGTGTTCTATTTCTTTAGTGTCTGAAAGATTTGAAGATCAGGCAACAGTGGACTAGAACACGGGGACACCAGCCATTTCTGGTCTGAAGTCAAGGTTACACACAGTTTTCAATGTACTTCTTGTAGGCAGTGCCGGTCGGGGCTTTCGTAGGCGTCAAATTCAGGTGCTTGGGGATATCTGTAAAGCCTCGTGATTGCCTTGCAAGTGTGCGTCTCAAAGTGTGAGCCTCAAGCACACAAACTCAATCAAACTCACATTCTTCTGATCTGGTGGCCCGTGGCTAGGAGGACTTGAGATCCTTAACGGCGATCTCCCCATTGTTGGGCTTCATCGTCGTGTTGTGCATGGCAGCGTTCGCTGCGATGATTCTTCTCATCGGAGGGGGAGACGACGTCCTCTTCCTCATGTACGAGTGCGGGTTGGTGCCACAACGTTTGATGCGAAGTTGGGTGCAAACTCGTGATGGCCTGCGAAAATACGCAGGACTTCCAATCTCCCACGTCTCCTAGTGTGCCAACAAAGTGCCACAGAGCTGAATAGGCGATCCTTCAGGTCCACAGAGACTTGGAAGGCATAAATTCATTACTTCGTTTCCGAAGTGCGTCCATCTGGAACGCACGCTGCAGGAACGGTGAAGATTTCAGAGCGGCTCATGCAAAAGGGTTGATGCTTTGGAGTAGATGGAGATGTTCTGAATGTTCTGTCTGGCTGGGAGGTCTTTCAGTGGGTGAGTCTTGATGGTAATACAAGGCCTTGTCTCTGAAAATCCGATGGCAAGTTTGGCAGGATCCTGTGGCGGGGCAAATGGAGGAGGATCTTGGTCTCAGCCTGAAATGGAATAAGTTTGTCTGCATTTTGCCTTGTTTCTTGGTGGAAATGGTCTCAGGTGCCAACCTGAAAGCCAAGCTGCAGCCGCGGCGGCCAGGGGAGAACTTGAAGGCCAGGGTGAGGCTGAGCAGTTGTAGATGGAGTTTAGAGCTGGGAGGAGTTGCGTGGTCAAGGTTTGCACCCCAAAATGTGTGTGTAGTCAGTGAACCCAGGAAAATTATTTGGTGAATCTTTGAACTGTCCACAATTACCTCAGGTTGATAAGACCCACAACCGTTTGCGGTTGGCCAATTTTGGTGTACTTGTCAGGTTCTCATGTCTTGGGTTATGAAACCTAACACACACACACAGAAGAGGTCCGAGATGAAAAATTAAAAACACAAAAAACATACTCAAAATAAAAACAACCACCAAAAACAAAACTAGACTCCGCCCAAAACCAGAACTCAAGACCAAACACAAGAACACCCTCAACTGGAGACTCAAGTAGCAGAAGGTTGAACAGAGGAAAAAAGCCAAATCCGGACTCAGCAACAGAGGATTTGAGTCTGGATTTGAGTCAGTCTGGATTTGAGTCAGGATTTGGGTCTGGATTTGAGTCTGGGTTTGAGTCTGGATGTGAGTCTGGATTTGTTTGTTCTGAGGGAAAACGAAAACGCAGGTTCCAGCCCACCCTAGCCTAGCCACACCAAACTCAAACTGGAACTCAAGCTCTTGAAACCAACACCAGACTAAACAAATTATTCACATTGTTGGTTGTTTTTTGTTTTTTTACTTGACTCCTTACTTGATTTTTTGCCTTCCATACGGTGTCTCTTATTTGAGTATTGTTTTTTTTAGTCTTGTCCTGAGTAGACCTGTTCTCCTGAGTGTGCATTTGTTTTTCCTATTTGTTGATTTTTTGAGTCTTTTTTGTTTTCTTATATAACTTTAAGGGATTTTGGCTCTGTGTGTTGAGTTCAATTTCATAAGTCTTGGGATGTCCAGGAATGTTTTGATCTCACGCTTTTAGCAATGGGGGAGCTGAAAGCGCAGGGTTCACTGCAGGTGGCCCAGACCGTGCTGAAGCGCACGGGCCCTTGAGGGTGGTGGGGCTAGTCCACTCGATAGAACCAAAAGCCTCCTTGTCCCTGTTTCTATCGGCAAGATGTTTGTTTGTGGTGGTGTTTGAATGACACTACGAGCAAGATTTCCTTATCCAAGGACGCGACAGGAATCTACAAGCAGCAGCAAAGAAAGCTCAACAGGTTGCAAAGCCACAGCCTCAGTGCTGAAGAGCAGCGACCAATTCCTGTGGACGTAAGATGAAGCAACTTGTTAGGGCAGTGCAGTGTGCAGCTGATGTGCGACCAATGTTCAAGTTATTTTCTCGCACAGCACTCAAAGCACCAGGGCTCTCCATGGTTAAATTGCAGGTGTGCTTTGAACTCGTAAGAGCTGCAAAATCTGCTCGTGAGTCTGAACGTGTACTCCAAAACTTGTACTTCTTCTCCCTGGTTGCAGCATGCATTTTAACCGTACCGCAATTTGTTTCTCAGGCGAAAAGCGGATGAGCGGAAATACAAAAAGGGTAACCGCATCGTCAAGATGGAGACGATCTTGCAGCGCTCGCTGAGAAAGACTGGGATGAAACGCTTGAAAGCGGAGTTGAACTCTGGGTATCTGAGTTTTATGCTGGGTGTTCTTTGCTTCCCCGCCTAGATAGCTGTAAGCCTGTAAGTTAAGCGTTTGCATCAGGATCAAAGATCAGAAACGCCTGAAGCGATTTCACCATGAAAAGAAGCCAAAGCCTGCCAAGAAGGCCAAGCGAAGAGTGAAGTCGAGTAACAAGAGTTGTTTTTGCTTTGGATTCCAGGGTGCCGGAGACTTGGATTGCTTCTAGAATGTAGCGATAGCAATCAAGCACACGTGCACAGCCTCCGTTTGCAAAACATCTCTGGGGCTTGAGGAGGTAGTTTATTTTTCGAGTGTCAGCTGATTTGTGCTTTGGGGGCAGGGATACATGCGCTGAACAGGCGCTTTGCTAACTTTGCTACAGGGGAAACATTGATGTTCTCAGCAAATTGCAGGGGCAAGTGCTTGCCATATGCCGAAATGGCAAACCTGGAATCAGCAAGAAGGCCATCAGCGGGTTTTGATTGCTTATCGCTTTATTTTTAAGAGAGCCCGACAAGTCATCAAGGATTGCCTCTACAATGTCCCTCGAAGAACTCTTTAGAGGCTTAGTCAAAACTGCCAAGGTGCATCCTTGAATTACTAGTGTCCTGCGCAACCATATTCAGTCCCCACATCTTCTACCTTGTCCAGGCGAAGTCTTACCTCAGAAGCCTTCGAATCAGGAGAAGGCTGCGTATGGGCAAATTTGCTCATCAAACGGGATGAGATCCTTTGCTCGGTTTGATGCTCCAAAAGCACGTGTGTCTGTGAGGCACATGATGACCTTCGTCTTGAACAACGAGGAATTTGCGACCGTGCTTTCCTCCAGCATTTTTGGAAAGGGGGTTCACCCAGCTTCCAAGAAAAGATATTTATAGTACAACGTCCTTTCGATTCAGATTCCAAGGTGCAGCCCTTTAGATTTCAGAGCCTTAGGAAGCTACTAGTAACAGGTGCATCACTAGTAGTAACAAGTGCCTTACTAGTAGTAACAAGAAGCTATTAGTA
>CAXAMN010020913.1:0-30609 GCA_963970005.1 Durusdinium trenchii | reverse complement strand
AGTAACAAGAAGCTATTAGTAACAAGTGCCACGCTAAGCCGCTAGTAACAAGTGCCTTACTAGTTGAGACCAGGAGATCGGAGGTGAGATGAGTCCGAGACCGTTTGAGCCACAGTGAGCCTCGTCTTCCTCGCGAGGAGTCAGCCCAAAAGCTTCAGGTCGTGAGACCGTTTGCTTTCTGGGGCGTTCCATCCTTCAAGGACAGAGAACCGCTGAAATCACTGCCATTGGTGTAGACTGGAATTGGGGGGAGAATACAGGTCTAAGGAAAGTCTGTAAACTGATATTAAATAGTCTAAGGGTCTAAAGACACATAAAGACACAAAGTATTGGAAAAACCTCGTGGAACTTGTCGACCTGGTGGAATCAAGTGGGGCAGTGGCTGAGTACCTACTTTTGGCCAACTTGCCAGAACATTTACAATATGGTGCACAAGAAGGCTGGCTGGGCCTCGGCCAGATCAAAGAGACATTTACAGAGACATATCAGATCACTAGCAGCGTTCGGACGCTATGAGGTGGAGGCCATCGCAAGTAGGTTGGTGGCCATTACTACTAGTAACAAGAAGCTACTAGTAACAAGGGTATCGCTACTAGTATCGGACCTCATTGCCACAGTCTTTCACAAACCGGAGCTCTTGAATTTCTGCCCTTGGCCCTCGAGAGGGTGTTGGAGCATGACGTGCACTGCAGTCTTGTGGATCTTAAATCATCACAGGCCATCTTCGTTGACAAAGATTCACAGGAGAAGGTAGTGGGAAGCTCAAAGGCATGAAACCGAAAAGCCGAAAAGACATATTCAACTCACGAAAGCTCGAAGCTTGTCATGTATGTTTATTTTCATGTTGCTGTGTGTCATCTCAACTAAGATCGTCTCGCTTCATTTCAAATCTTGCTTCTCATTCAATTTCTTCCGTTCTCTCAGACAATACCCTCAAACTATCTCATCATTTTGTCTTGCCTTGTCCAGTCTAAGCTTTGGAACTGGTTTGCATTTGTCATGACCTCACACTACTGCAGCTTGTCTCATGTCAGCTTTCCATGCACCAGGCACTCAATGCCTCAAGTTTAGACATTGGTCAAACATGAGGATCGTTTGTCCAGCAAATCGTCTCGCAAGTACATGGGTCAAGGTCTTGACTGACAACAAGCTCATCGAGAAGCACCTGGGAGACCTAGGTCATGAGCTCAGCTTTGACAAAAGGGAGACTTCAGCTGTCGGAAATGCTCAGTGCTGTCCACTTTCGCATGGAATGTTGGTTTCCAAGTTTCTTCTAGTGTCTGCCCGTCCCATCAGCCCCTGAAAGCCAACAGACAGGGCAAAGCACCACCAAAAGCTGCGGGCCCACATTGCAATAAGTATTATTGGGATAGCATATGTTAAGGTTTCTTTATCACCAACCCAATATTGTCCAACAAACACATGCTGGCTCAGGTGTGATTTGCACTGAAGACCTTGCTCATGTCTTGCCGTCACCATTTCTACTTTGAAAGATATCAGCCCTTGCGGGTCAACGATATGAACAATCTTCAAAAAGTAGACAAACCCTCGTGTGAAAACTACCCCTTTAACTTAACATTATTTTTGACCAACTCAGGGTTGTCGTATCTCCAGCGTGGTCAGTATCTCCTGCAAGAAATCCTAACCTAGCCTGACTAGCCTGACAGATGTCATCCCCTTTGGGATGTTTAGAAGGCTCCTTCCAAGCCTTCTGCACCTGTTTCTGACAAATCAGGACTCTGATGGGGTGGACCGGGGCTGCTTCCCTTTACGGCAGGTGATCCACACGGGTGGCAAGGGCTTCGAGGAGGCACATGTTTAGTAACGGCCGACGGGTTTTGTTTCTTCATAACCTTTGCAGATGATCATACCACTAATGTGTGTATATATATATATATGGAGCACACTGAGCCCACTAGGAGACTCTGCTTTTTGGACATGAGAAGATCAGTGATCAGTGCACCGAAGCCAGGTCATGAAGAGACTAGACCCTGTGCCCATGGGTGATGCCAAGAAGGTTCAATGACCCCTGATGCTCCGCGCGAGTGCTTGGGCAGTGTGACGGGTGCAGAAGCCTTCGCACTGAAAGGCAGAAGGGCCTCTCGTTGAACCTAATGAAGCGCTCCCGCACACAAGCTTGGTTTCAAGGCTCTTGCTGCCAAAGAGGTTTCTCCAAAGCTCACACGCTTTCCAAGAATATGATTCGGGTGCCCTATGTGCCTCTTTTTGTCATCACAACCCTGCCATGACGTGCATTTGGCTCGCAGCCTCGAAGTTTGAGTCCCAAGAATAACATGGACTGCAACAGCATCAAAACTGCACGAGGTGTTTGCAGCATGCGAAACGACCACACCATGCAGCAAGCCCACACAGCACGGGAGGTCAACTCTTTGTTGAGCAACCAGGTTGACCAAACCTGTCGGTGAATTTCCAGATTCAAAAAAGACATAGCTTAGCTGACGTGGCCTGGATGGTCACCGGAAGGTTTTCTGAATTCTTTTTGGACGAGTCCACATTGGAAGTCATGCAGAAGACCAGAAGAACAACTGTAAAGAACATCTGAACATATCTGAACTTAGATGCCCCAAGTTGCACCCAGAAGATCCTGAAGTAGCTTGTCAAGAGGCCAATGGCCATTGATGCGTTGGGCAATTGTGCACATTGCGGGAAGAGCCATGCACCTGCAGCCTGGAGCCCAGAGCTCTTTATGACGAGTTGTACCAGCAGTTGGTCAGTTTTTCTAGAAATCTAGGAACCAAATGAATAGTGCGAACGTGAGCTATCCTGTGTCCAGTAGATAGTAGCTACAAGCTAGTAGTTGCTATGCTGTAGCTACGCTACCTAGCCCTTAACTTAATCAAGTGGGTGCCTACTTGATTCAGTAAGGGAAGGCCAAAAAAGAAGAGAGACCCGAGGAGTTCCGAAGCTCGCTAGAACCATTCGTTTGATAATTCTGACATCTTTTTCCTCCAAGGTTTGTTCCAAGTGCAAAGCCGCCTATTATTGTGGTCCCAGCCCTAGATTTGTCTCAGGCTTTCTCACAAACCACGACCCACGCCAGCCTACCCAACTCAGGAGTCTCTCATTCTTACAAGAGTATTTTTTTTGAATCGAGGTCATTCTCCAATCATGGAGAGTTATCCTACCTAATATCACCACAAGGAGTCCCATCGACAATCTACACAATTTGCTGACGCTGGTTTGAGGCCCTGCATGTCAGCGAGCCAACTGGCTGTCGCACAAGCAGGCAAGCAGCACTTGGTGGGAATATGTGCAGTCTGGCAACTTGCAAAGCATTTCTTTTTTACATTGGCAACTTGCACTTTGCACTTTGGTTTTCCACCTGACCATGTTTGAGGGGTGCCGGAGCTCGAGGGTGCCACCAGTGCCGGGAGACAGAGTTTGGACGGGTGGATTTGGTAGGTTGAGTGGCACGGCGTTGAGTCCAAAAAGGTGTGATTTTGGTCCAGAAGGGGTTGACTGGGAATATCTTGCAATTCAACTTTGCAAAAACAACAAAGGTGTGACTTCCAAGTCGATGTTTTTTGCTCGTGCTACTTGGTCTAGTGAGCCTGAGAATTGACTTGCTTTGCTGGATGCGAGGCGGTGCCCCTCCAGACTGCTGCGGGGCACCGTGCCACGCTTGCAGCGACTGGACTGCAGCGAGGCGCAGGAGCACTTGATGTGAATAAGTAACTTTTTGGAAGGACAAAAGACAAGGAAGAAAGACATGCCGTAGCTTCGAGCTTCCCCCAAATCCTAGGAAGCAAATCAATCATGCGAGCCCGAGCTTTTCTGCATTTCATGCCTCGTAGCCGAAGCCAGCAAGGGGTAGCTTCCTAGGCAATGTTTAAGTAGGCCTCAAGTGAGAAATAGTTCAGCATGTGTTGCCCAGGGCTTCTCCTGTCTACTCTGAAACCATACGCCATTGAACGCCACAGCATCCCAGGATATTTTCTATGATCTTAGTACCTGACAGGGGATTTTGACTTTTTTTGTTTGTTAGGTGTAAGTTTGTTTCAAAGGACCTGACGGTCTTCCCACCTCCAAAAGTGTGAGGAGCTCCTGCAAGAGGGCCAAGCCTTTGTAGCCCCTGCGGAAGGACTCTTGGGACGCAGGCGTGCAATTGCAGGTCAAAAACGGAGCTGTGGTTTTGGCTGTGCCAACTGGGACCCACCCTCGTTTCACTTGAAGTGGTAGGGAGCCAGGCGCAACCATGAACCAAACGCAAAGCAGCGGGCACCTTTTCCTGACAAGAAAGGGGGATCGGGCCGCAATGGGCTCACGGATGGCAAAATGCCTGCATACACAAAAGAATGTACAAAGGATGGTGCGTGATGGTCATGCGTCCTTTGACTCACCCACCATCCCTCTTTCAACTTTAAGCCTTCTTTTGTAGGCTTTTTGAGTGTTGCGTTGTTGGGCTCGAACCTCCTGCCAAGCATCGTCTTCGACGATGGTCCACTGCCCACAACTCATGATCGATTGGAGAACATTGTTCCCTCTCAACTTTGTCAAACAGTCGGAGGCCTGTTGCGGGCCAGGGATCCAACGACAAAATGAGGAAGCTTCAGGATCAGCCAAACTCTCTCGAAGGGCACGAATGTCGAGAGCCGTTCTTCTGTCTTGTGGCAACTCCTCACTGGACAAGCAATCGTAGGCTACCTTGGCGTCCAAGATCAGCAAAATAGGGCACTGCTTCACATGTTCAAACCAGCGGCGCATCACGAAGCCAACATCCCTGACTTCACATAGGATGGCTCTTAGGAATTCAGCATGCTCGTAACCCAACGAGGCTGCAGCAGCTTCGACAGCGGATGAGCTCCTCACAACTCGTTTGCATGAAGTGCTACACCATTCGATGGGAGCTACTGCACTCACTGCCGTTTGGACTTTCGGATTTGCCAGCATCAGGAAGATGCCCAATTGGGATTTGCCCCTCGGCATTGCTGCCAGGGCTCCATCAGTAGCCACCAGCACCATGATGTCATTCAAGGCACATTCCAATCCCTTGATGTAGAAACATGTTTCTTGCCTGGCCTTCTGAACTGTTGCATTGGCCAGACGAAGAGTACTGCCAGTGGCGTCCACCAAATTCTGCTGCAAATACGACAGCGAACGCCAGGTCAGGTCGTCCTTGTTTTGCCAACCAACCCAGCTGTCCGACTAAGGCTCGCAGCTGTGATGATTGTTCCGGTGTCACTGCTTCATTGTCATCCATGGAAGCCTTCAACTCCACTTCGTGCAATGACTGGCAATAGATGTTCATGTCGACGGTGATCGTGCCTCTATCGTCACTTTGGCGCATCACACGTCCCAGAAACTTACCACCGTCCTTGAGGTCAGTCCAGCTTCCGAATTTAAGCTTCGATTGAAGAACTTTCCAGTCCTCCTCTACCTCCGGGCTGCCTGCCAGCAATGCATCGTCAACATGCAATGTCACCAAACCAATCAACTCTCCACCACTGTTGTGCTTCATGAACAAACACGGGATCAGCTTGGATTCAGAAAACCCAATTGACTTCAGCGTGTCACGGAATTTCAAATACCAAAGTCGAGGGCTTTCACTGAGTCCGAAGATGCCTTTGGTTGCCTCAAAAATGTCACTTCGATTGTCTGAACCCAAACGCCACTTGAGGTACTCTGCAATCTCTGGTGGACAGCCTGATGGGATCTGGATGAACAAAGGATCAGTCCGAGGCAACTCCAAACCCTGCAAGAAGGCTGCTGTCACATCAGCTATGTTCACTACCCACCCAAGCGTTGTCGCAATGCACAACAACAAGGCATGCGCCACCGACAAGGCCGTAGGACTGGCTGCATCGTACTTCCCAAGATCAGGGTCTCGGTGGCCACCGACACACAGTCTGCCCTTGGGCTCAAAGCCTTGGGTCAGTTGTTTCTTGTTGACGATGACCATGCGAGATCGAATCACTCGCTCCTTGGGCACGATGCGTCCCAGCGGAACAGCCCTAATGGCTTCGTGGTCGAAGTGAATGGCCAATGCCTTGACCAAAGCCGGCACTGTCAACCTCAGTTCCGCAGCCGTCATGTCCTTCACATAGATCTCATTTCGAGCACCTGGGGGAGGACCATTCTCATGTCCCCGTTCTAGGCGACAGGTCTGCAACTCTTTGTTTTTCAAGTCTTCATCGAATCCTTGTTCCAACAGGGTGAAGCGGGCTTCACGCAATTCAGCTTCATGCTTCAAGCGACCTTCATGGTCAGCCTTTGAAGTTTCATGCGCTGCCACTTCTAAGGCCCAACAGGCTCGTGCCCAGTGAGGTGCCCACGGCACCACGCCAGCTTCACACACTTCGAAAACACTGGAATCCGAAAAAGGTTCACCACTTGCTTGAGGCCCTACGAAATCATGTTTGCTCAGCTTCCCGAGCTTTTGGCTTTCGCCTGGATCTTGGAGATCACGCTTCCGCTCTCGTTTGAGGGCCTCTCGACTCTCCATGATGGCATCCAAGGAAGCGCGAAGATCTCCATCCAGCCTGGCACGTTTCAAGGCGGAATCTTGCAACTCACTCCAATCGCCTAGACGTTCTTGGATTGACTGCCACACATGCTCTTGTGCACCACCATCGAAAAACTCCACCTTATGCTTTACTTTAGCTGTATCGAGACCGGCCGGGACATCTTTAGGGGCACTCTCTCCATTGGATGAAGATGGCATAGACTGCTTAGCAGGACCTATGGTGCCAGGATTACTTATGGGTGGTTTGGGCCTATACCCATCCAACCGATCAGCCGCTTGCCTAGAGAGTTCGAGCTGTCGCAACACTTCTGGATTCTGCTCAGCCTCCGGAAGCACGTTTGAGGGTACTGGACCGGCAGGCTCGTCTGGTGACGATGCATAAGTCTCATCTTGTGCATTTGAAGACGATCCTACCGGACCCTGTGATACGACTGCTTCTGGGGGTTGATTTGAGGGGATCTCAGTGGTTGGCGAGCTACCTCCTATGGCAGGTTGCATTAAAATGGCTTCATCACCCGGTTGAGTGGGATGTTCAGTCATGTCCTCATAACCCGATGGTCGAACAGCTCCAGTCAACTCTTGTTGCATTTCGGCCAGGACATCACAGATGTATCGGGTGTCAACTGTCTCTTCCGGCGTGGCTAGACGAATGTTCTCAAGGGCAACCCTCACTACACTGCCTTTATACCTAAGCCAAACCTTATCTATGCCTTCGGTGGCCGCCACGACAGCTGGACCTTGTTGGCCAGTTGAGCTATCTTGCAATCGGCGGTGTTGGCCAGGAGGTTTGTGAAAGTACACGATGGTACCTGGCGTCAAGGACACTAGCTTTGGCGGCCGAGATCGTGAATTCAAGGCAACCCTCAATCGTTCATGCGAATCAAGCCATTGGAAGGCTGACACAGCTGCACATCGCAATTGCTCTAGTCGATTGATCTCTTCGTCATGTGTCACCCCATGATTGGTGCTCATCCTGACCTCCCCGTCAGCGATCTGTTGCACCAATGCGGATGGCACCACGATGTCTCGGCCCTGGACCACCTGCAGCGGTGACCGGCCACATTTCCGAAGCAACCGATTTTTGGCTTGGCAGCACATTGCCACAGTCAGCTTCAACTCCGACTCTTTGGACACACTAAGTTCATGAATGCTTCTTAACACCATGAGCTTAAGGATGGCACCGTGGCGCTCACTCAATCCTGCTTTAAACTTAGCGGCAGTGGGAATGATCGTGAGGCGAATGTCATACACACGACACATGGTTTCGAACGCGCCTCGGAACTCACTGCCACCGTCCACACAAAGCTCAGCAGGCGGCCCATGATGCATGATCCATCGGTCAAAAAGCAGTTCTGCACTTACTGCGCTGCTAGGATTCTTTGAACAAATGCCGTATTGCAGAGAGCAAAAACCATCAAGGATGTGGGTGACATTCCATCGCTGTCCGTTACAGTCCAAGATGAAGAAGCTGTCCAAGACACATTGTTCGTTAAACCTGCTGGGTGCCTTGGCTGATGCTTGTGGGGCAGAACGCGGACCGGAGATCCTCTCACAAATGCTGCATCGCAACGACTTTGCACCCTCGATCACGGCTTTATGTGCCCCGTTGATTTGAAGCATCCGTGCAAGACGTTCATTACTCGGATGACCAAAATGACCATGCAACTTGGCGAGCTGGTTTCTCACTTCCCTTGGGAGTCGAATGGCTGGACCTACGAATCTAACATATCCATACCTAGACCCTATCCCACTGAAATCACCCTTACGCTGATCCTCTTCTTCTTGAAGCCGTTTGAACTCCTTCCGAATGGCATGTTCAGCAAGATCTTCGGGGTCACCGACGATTTGATCAGTGGGTGTTTGAGTTTCAGCAACGCACGCGAGGTGGCTATCGCAAGGGCAATCGAACGGCTCGTGTCCATCCCAGTGCATACAACACACATGGTGCTCAGAACATGACTCGCACATCATGGCTACACAGTGAACACAGCAATTGTCAGCACGAGCATGGCAAGTGTTACACCTATGATCGCCAATTGGGATGTCAGGGTCATCCGCCGTTGTCAACATCACGGTACGATCACAAGGAAGGGGCTCGACCGATGCTAATGTTCTTTCGGCAGCGTTCATGATGTGAAGACACAACTCCTTAGTCCACATGCCAGCTATCAAGGACCGATTCACCCAATGACCATTGACAAGTGTGGCACCTTCGATCACTTGGTGGTCTGCCCTATCATGTGTACAGCGTGCACCCTCTTCCAACAAGGCTGCGAAACGAACCGAATTGCAATCGAGAACAGTCCGCTTCCGCATGGGCTTCTTGTTTTCTGGGTCTCGGAGCTTGAATGCACACTGATCTATTATAGCTCTGTGTAGATGCGGCCTACCTGTCATGATCTGCAGCTCTAATGCCTTACTTAGCCATGGCTGTTCAGTCAAACACAAGTTGCCCTTGGATGTTTGCAAATCCCAGACCCTTCGAGTGAACTCCCACAAGTGATATGACATCAACCGCTTCCACACCACAACATCTTGATCATTGATCGCTTGAAGACTACTCCATGGTCCGCATGGAGGGCAAATCAAAACCAGATCGGGACTCATGGCATCCAACTGTTGCATGACTCGGTCTTGTTCGTGCTTAGAATTGATGTCACTGCCGCACAACAAGTCTACTGGCTCTAGGGCGGTCCAATTGTCAGTGCTGGAGGCGAACAAGGATACCGACGTCCCGAAAATTTCTAGCAAACAAAACTTCCGCTCAGGCGGGGCCAAGGCTGCCTCTCTCAGTAGTTGCTGCCCTTGTTGGGCATGTTGAAGCCCTTTCTTCAGCATCTGGGTTTGGCCACGCTGCAAGGAGCGAATCTGAGCTAGCGGAACATCACGGCTCCTTTGGGCTGCCGCAGAGTTTTCACGCAAGACCCGAAGTGACCCCAGATCGCCGCCAGTTCGGTGGCGTACAGGCGAGCCAACCAAGCCGGTTGGCGCTTCCAGTTCATGCGGGTCTTCTCCATGGCTTGCTTCATGCGCATCTGCAGAAGGAACACCTTCCATTTGTGGATCAAGATCCTTTGATGGATGATCCATGAGCAGTTCATCGGAGGATCCCATGATTTGGTGAGGCCCAAGAGGGGAAAGTCTGCAAGCTCCCCCGTCGTTGCGGCTTTCATAGCAGTCTTGTTCTTGGGCTTGGTTCCCTTGGCATGGATCACTGTCTCTTCGGCCTGAGGTTCCAGAATCGATGGCTGAGCTGCACTCTTGGCCTTGGCCTTGAGCGTCGAGGCACGACCGTGTGGCTGCTTGTGACGATGGAGAGTCGACGCCATGGAAGCATCGTCCTCCGGCCAATCCGGATCCGGCCAACCCTGTGACTGGAGCTCGGCTTCCTCCTCCTCCAACAGGACGGAGCTGACTTCCGACCCCGGCAACTCGGGTCCCGAGTGGATGGCATGCTCCTGGTAGCCGGCTGCTGCCGCCGCCGGCGCTCGGTTGCGACGAAAGGCCATGGTTGGACAAATCAGGCGTCTCACACAATGCGGCAAGGGCTTGCCGTCTTAGCCGTGACTTGGACCCTTTTCCAACGGCAGTGCCTTGACGGATTTCAAACATGCGCACTTCGTCACAATCAACCTTGGGTCTTTTCTGCTGTTCGTGCACGAGAACATGCCATGAGGGATTCCTAGGGAAGAAATCATTAATACGAATCAGATAATGACCTTCCGGGGAGACGCATAAGGCACATCGACGTTCTCCGAGGCGACGAATCTCACATGCGTTCGACTCACAATCAACGCACATGCCTAGAGCATTACACACGGCCTTACTTAACAATGGCGGACAGGGATAGTCGATGACGTTGACTGCAAGTAATCCTGTGTGTCCCTTGATGGCCACTTCAAGAAACACTCTATATTGAGACAGTCTTCGGACACCGTCCCCGAAACGAAACCAATCGGCTGTTCGCTCAACACGAACATGTCTCCCGAGTCGCTGTCGAATTGCGATTTCTCTTTCAACCCAGGTGGTGCCAGCTACCGAACGAACACAACCTATGTCAAGTATCATGACTCCTTCGTAATCAGTTCCCTTTTGTGGGTTGGTCAAAAAGGTATCAGCTTGCATGTCGAACACCGGTTCGTGCTCAGTCACCACCCCACCCAAATCGGAAAGCACCATGTATGCACTCGCGACATGCGGTGCTGGCTTCTGCCGGTTCAAATAGCTTTCTAAGACGGCCGTCAAGGCTGCGTGAGACTGGGTGGACGAGGGACCAGGTGCTGCTGATGCACTGCCTTTGGCTGGTGTGTCGGCAGTGGACATGGCCTCAGTCACAGGAACGGCATGAGTCTTCACACGATCAGTGGCTGTCACATTGGCAGTTGTTGCCTGTTTAGCCTGATTCTTTGGACAAATGGCATCCTTGCTCCAGTGTCCGAAACCTCCGCAATTGCGGCATGGATTCTTAGCCATCAGCTCTTCCAAACGCTTCTTGGCAGCGTTGTCACCACCTGCTGACTGTTCAGTGCGACGGTAATAGCCACGGGCTTGTCGGATGGCCTTCAAACGAGCTTGCCCTTGTTGCACGGCCAAAAAGGCCTCATGTTCAGCCACTGACATCTCATCGTCGCCCTGTGATGGTTCTTCATTGTCTCCACCATCGTCAGCGGCGGCCTCATCACCGCCTGGCTCTTCATCAATCACATGTGCACCATAGGAACGACCAAACCGGCCGCGACCATGTGATGCCGCTGACTGCTGCTGAGAGGCACCGCTCTGAGGGGCATCTGGCTGTAGTTCAGGAAGAAGTGGACGATCGGAGAGTCCTCGGCCAATCGGAACTGTTCCTTGTAAGAAGGGACCCATCCGGCGCAGGGCCGGGTAGACAGCAGCGGTGGACAGCCGATTTCCAGCGGCTGCCATCGCCAAAACACGATCTCTCTGGGTCAGCTCCGAGTTGTCCAGCGCATAGCCGACCAAAAAGCGCTCGCCCATGGCGAACTCCGCGTCCTCTTCCAACATCAAATCACGTTGAGCTTCAACTCGCATCAAAAAGGAATCCAGACTCTCATGGGGAGCCCTGCGACATTGCAGAAACTCACGTTGAGCACGCTCACCACGTTGGCCTGAGAGCTCCTGCACCAAGGACGAAGATTCCAATGTAGAGAAGATCAAGGCCAGACCTTCTGGCTGGGATACTTCGTCCACTGACAGCTTGCGAGTCAAAATGGAAGCTCTGCCCTTCAGAACAGAGAGAACTCGTGGTCCAATGACCTCACACGGAAGCATGCCACCTTCGCCCGCTATCCACATTTGGACGGCTCGTTTCCACTCCTTATAGGATTCTGTTGGCTGAGCTGCAAACGATGCTGGATACGAAGAAGGGATCCTGGATTTGTTCCTTGTGGCTGATGACGAAGGCGGCTGACTGTCTTCCGCCTTTTCCCCAGCCTCATCTCCACTATTGCCATTCATGCGAAAGTGTTCCCAAGCCCCGGTTGGGCATGAGTCAACATCCAGGGATTCATTCGCTTTGCCATCAGAGTTCCACCAGTCAACCACCTGATCTCCCGGTGTCTCAACTGGCGCCGCCGGTGTAGCATCGACAGGTGTCTCCACCCATTGCTCAGCCCAGGAACCAGGCTGCCAGTCCCACCACGACCATGAGGACGCCCACGGAGTGGAAGACCAACGCCAAGATGACCAGGAAGTAGAGTGCCAGGACGAAGGATGTCTGGCATGCCAATAGTCGTGATTGGGCCACCATTCGGCGGTGTCCCGATGCCATTCTGAATTGTGTTCAGGTCCTTCTCCTTCCCGAGCAACGTCACCTGGAACTTGTCCCGCATGTTGATGACACCGTTCAGGATCTAAAGGAGATGACCCAGCAGACCATGGTGTCCCCTCCACCATGTCAACCATCTCATATGAGGAAGAAGTACCGCTAGCGGCGGACCGGCCGGGTCCTTGGCTTGCGGCCCCTATCTTGTCATGTCCCCCGGCAGCAGCTGCGGCCCCACCTTCAAGCCCACGGTCCACCACAGGCCGCGGCAGCTGCCATCCTGACTCCTCGGAGTCAGCTTCCACAAAGCCCACTTTCCTCCGCCGTCGTGGTGGCGGAGGACTAAGAGGTCGCCGCCCTGACATCGCTCACCCCACCACACAACCACAATGACCTGGATCTAAGCTCACGCAACGAAAGCCCCGCAGGGCTCCGCTACCACTTGAAGTGGTAGGGAGCCAGGCGCAACCATGAACCAAACGCAAAGCAGCGGGCACCTTTTCCTGACAAGAAAGGGGGATCGGGCCGCAATGGGCTCACGGATGGCAAAATGCCTGCATACACAAAAGAATGTACAAAGGATGGTGCGTGATGGTCATGCGTCCTTTGACTGTTTCGAGCGGAGAAAGGAGAAGTGAGAGGCGGCGTCGGTATGTTGTGGCCTGGGAGGCTTTTCAACTGGGACTTCGAGTACTTGCAGAAGCATCTTCCTGCCACGCAAAGGCGCCCGTGGAGTTCTTGCAGCTAACCCCAGTGGTAGGCTGAAATCCAGAAGCTGGATGCACGAGATTCCCTCGAGTTACAAGACGGGAGGATTGATCAAGTGGGTCGTGAGAAAGACCTATCGTGCAGCATTCGGTTTCTGAACTCTGCCAGGTATGGGGTGATGCTGGATGAAGGTACTGGGAAGATAGCTATGGCCTCGGGTGCCGTTTGTTTCAATAGCAGACTGACGCAACGTTTCTTTTCAATACTGCCACCCAGTATTTCAACCCTCCTCCCCACTTGGGTTCTTGCATTGGAAGGAAATGACAACGGCAGAAGGGTGAACGCCTCTAGACTGATGTATTTCTGATTCTGCAGAATTCCAAGGTCATGAGCCATTCTGCTCGCAATGGCCCAGAACTCAAATGAGGGGTTAAGTTCGCAAGGAACGCCTAATGATCCCGAGGCCAAAGGCAGGTGGAGTCCTCTGAGTTGAAGGAGGGCCGCCATTCTGATGAAGGCACGACTAGGATGATTGGTCCGATGAGAAACATCAAGCACTGGATTGTTGGGAAATCTTGTTTCTTTGGTAAGGTCTGATTCGCCTGGGTTGTTTGCCAGATTGAAGATGTTCTACAAGGGCTTCACACTCCAAACAGATTTCATGGCATAAGAGTCATGAACACCTCGGGACAAGCAGGTGCAATTCTGTAAATTCAGCATATTCAGCCTTTGCACCACGACGGCAGGTCTCTTCAACACCTCAGACCAGACTAGGAGATATTTTGGGGGTGGAAGACTTTGCACAAACCGGACGTCACGGCGGCATGGTTCTTTGATGTATGGCAGCTAGCACTATTATCAAATCGAAGTATAGTTTCATGAAGAAGCTGGTGGATCGACCAGTTCCAACCATCGAAGCACAGGATGACCTTCTCTGATTTCCTGGCTGAAGCCCAGCGTTTCAGAGAGTCAGGCGGGTAGTCTAGGTGGTTTGCGCGTGCTGGAAACCGCCCTCCGTGCGTTTCAATTGTTTTCTCTTTGCTGAGATTTACCGTTGGTCACTGTGAACGTTTTCTTGTTTCTGCAAGTCTTAGGGGCAGACGAACTGGATCGCTGAGCAAAAAGCTCACCGAGCAGTAGGAGTACCAATCATCCGATGTCGTGTTGCAGGTGGAAAGCGCAAGCTCCCATATTTTGGCATCCACTTGCTGTGGAGGTGGGGAAGGTCCAACATGTCCAAGAGTCCAATATATTGAGCAAGATCTGCCTGAACTAAATATTGGGTGACGGCGGTGATGGCTACAATGGCAAGGACCAGTTGGTGCTTCTGTTTTTTCCTGCAGATCTGTGACACTACCCATGTTTTGCCATGGCACCAGGTTTAAAGAGCAGGAGAATGGCTTCCTGGGACAGAGCTTCGGCCAAACATAGAATTATATAGATTGGCCAAGTTCCCAGCTGCTAGAAGCTGGTAGGTAGGCTTGACACCATGTGATCATCATGCCTTGCGACGATCGTGTGACGATCAATTTGTTGGCTGGCCTTGCTTGTATCGTTTTTCTAGAACCCTGATCCTCTCAAGGATTGACGAAGAGATGGCCGATGACCTCTGGAGTATTCGATTCGACCTCATCAAGGAATGGCAGGAGTTCTGCAGAGCTGTCACCATGTGAGCAGTGCTCCTGTTAAAGTTCACAACAAGATCACTGCTTTTCAACCCAGCTGACACTTTCAAGCAGCGAATATTGAGTGTCCAGCCATTGAGAACACGTCCAGGGAACGCATGCATACACAGGAGATGAACGTGTTGCCTTTGGTCCAGCGATTCTATCTCTTCGCTGGTTTGGGCGGGACGCTGGGTGCCAAGAACGAATCTTAAGTCATAATGTGCATCATGCCCTTTGTGAGCGTTCATCCGTCAAAGGTTGTTTGACCTGAGGCTGTATCATTGCCATTATGACTTGCAGCCCAACTTGCCCATTTCTCAGACACTTCATTGATTGGCACTGCGATGCGAGGTCATGAATTGCTGGGTTAGAGCTCGTTTTAATTGCTGAAAGTGTCCCCTGTCCCGACAGACTGCGAACAGTGATGAACGCTGCTTCGGTATTTTTCT
This sequence comes from Durusdinium trenchii, assembly GCA_963970005.1. Taxonomy (NCBI): domain Eukaryota; class Dinophyceae; order Suessiales; family Symbiodiniaceae; genus Durusdinium; species Durusdinium trenchii. The sequence goes on along the minus strand of CAXAMN010020913.1, from coordinate 15,519 downwards.
GTCACCATTTTTTGGCCTGGCATGTTGATGCCTGTTGCTTATTGAGTCGATCTCTGAAAAATGCACTGAAGACAGAATCTGAAGACCACGTTAAAAGTCACTGGCTCTTGGTGTTGCGGTCAAAGGCACGTGCAGCTGACTGGCAAAAAGCGCTTCATTCTATTTCCTCCAGACGTGGGTAGCTCAGGGGGCAATATGAAGGGCTGAACGGGGGTTCGTAAGCCTTGTGGGCCATTGAAATAGTGCACAGCCCCAATAAAGCAGCTCCAAGTCAGTGAAGTAGGCATGGATCATAATTGCGCGAGGGATGCCTGTGCACTTTGGTCAGTCACCTTTTTTGGTCCCTGCGAAGGATTGGCGTCATTTGTATCCCTTTCCAGTACACCACGACCTGGATCGCAGGCTGTGTGAGGGATTCCGGACGGTCACGGATGGGTGTGCGAGTGGATATTGTGTTGGATCGTAGACGAGAAGCCGCAAGTCTGAATCTATGGAACCTGGACCCTTCTGGAACGCTGAGGTATATAAGTATATACTTCTATTGAGATCGTTCGTGCTTTTATTATCATTTGCTCAGAGATGCTACTACTCATTTTCTTTCTGGAACAGACAGCAGAGGTCAAGCGTGCAAGCTTTCGTTGCGTGAGCGTGACATGTGGCACGGGCGTTAGGAGTATGGTGGACTTGGATGGACCAGATGACCAACGCTTCCCAAACTGGAGGGAGGCTTCAGGATGCTTGGCAAGATCCCCAGAGAGGGATTCATCAGCTGATCAGCTGTTTTGGTTTCAAGGAAAAGACTCAAAAGTCTTGGACAGTTGTTGATCCGCCCGCAGCTTCGACCTTGTTGAGGTGGAGTTGGAACCAGGTGAAGCTTTGTACATACCGTCTCGTGCTGAGTTGGACATGAGCAGCTTGCGCTTGCCTTTTTGAAATGAAACCGATACACCAGGCCATACTGGTGGCATCACGTGCAATCACTCACGGCTGAGACTACGTCCATGGCCAGCCTCCACTCTTTACAAGACAATTCATAGGGTTGTAAACTGCTTTCCTTAGTAAGATTAGTAAGATTGTGGCTTCACTCATTTGTATATTGCGCTGATAGTTGCAAATTGAAATGTCCCTTGATCTGAGCAAATACTTGCTGCCAGGCCATGTGGTTCTTTGAACACTTCCCGCTAAGCTCTGGTGTTTGTTGAGAGCTCAGTCGTTTGGAAAAGAAAATCAATTCTTTTTCGTTTGGGAATTCCCTTCTCGATTGAGATGGGTTGGCGATCGGTCGGTTGGAACCGACTGGAGACTCTCAGGTTATGGCATCAGCCCTCGGGCCAACGACTTGATGCTGATGAGAGACGTGGAGGTAGTGAAGACAATGTTGCTGACCGCAAAGGATGTGCATCCCACAAAAAGAATGTTTTTCTTTTTCTTGCGAGTTTCTTGGGAATGGTTTTGGTTCTCCAAAGCAGATCTGCACATTTTGGGGGGAGTTTGAGTGGACGATTTGCCAGGAGTTTATTGGGAAGCACTTCCCAGACGTGCCGGGGGAGGAGGATTGTACAAAAGCAAGACCTGTGAAGGCGCGCTGAGTTGGCGGGAGAACATTTTTTGAGTTTCGAGTAAACTTGCATTTGTTGCAGCAAGGAAAGTAAATCTCATTATTTTTCCGTGTGTATGATTGGATATTCCCTTCCAAACTGCAGCTGCAGAGTCACTTCCAAACATTGACTCATTTTCCTATAGAGTGCACTTTCCTGTTTACTTTTACAGATCAAACATATTTACTATAAGTTATTCTTACCTTTTTGTCTTGCTGATGTCAGACAGTATGTGTTTCTCATCATCCCTTGGTCCCTCACCGGAACGAGCAGAGTTTGCTTCGGGGGATTCGGAGTGATTTTTTTCGACCATCCGGAAAGGATCGTTTGCCGACTGTCGACGTGTCCCACTTTGGAAGGCCCAAGAGGTGTCCGCCTTCGTCCGTTGGCTGTTGCCGCGGCTTCGCGGAGCACGGCGGCCGAGAACTGTCAGCAGGGGCGATTATTACAGTAGGTTATGTCTAAAGGCCTCAGCGACCAGAGACTCAGTCTCCAGAGAAAGATTCCAAAGAAAGCACCTTGAAACTGGAGACGTATGGCTTCCAGTCAATGAGTCAGGACATTCGTTCAATAGGCCTTGTGGTTCGGTGCGGACATAAGGCAGAAGCATCAGTCAGAATTGAAATCATGAAACGTCTTGGGGCAATGTACTGCAAGCTTCCCTGATATTTGCCACATGTGAGGCCAGCAATGGAAGTGCACCCTCTGGCATGCTGCCACCTCAGCTTTTGGACTGTCAGGCTTGAGGGAAATGCTGAAATGCTGCCATGACCTGTCAGGATCGCTTCTCCTGAGCAGGTTGAGGCTGGAGGGACACACCAGAATGTCGCTTTGTTGAGGTCGATGGCTTTAATAGCAATGGCCTCCAACCTAATAGCGTCCTTGTTATTAGTAGTGGCCTCCAACCTAATAGCGGTGGCCTCCACCAAGTAGCTTCTTGTTACTAGTATGTTCAAGACTACGCAGAAGTTTGTATCCGACCATTCAGAGTTGGTTAGCGTTTGGCAATGCAGGCAAAGCTTCTAGCACTTGTGTCCGAACGTCGCTGCCTGAGAAGTGCTTTGGGTCCGACCTACAAGAGCTTGAAGCTCGCTCGGCAAAGGGTGTCTCAAAATTGGGAACTCATCCGATGAGTCGGCAGACTGCCGATGTGGCCCAACCGCAGACTCCCTGGATCCTGATCTGCTTTAAGGCCTCAAGACGGAAGATGCGCCTGAGAAGCTCTGGAGCATACTGCAAGGGCGCTTCTGAAAAAGAGCTCGCTTGAGGGTCTTGCTGGTCTTCGGGCAGCTGACAACAGCAAGACAACAATAGGATAACAGGCCAACTATGTTCTCCAAGACCATGATAGCCTGAACATGACTGTCACGATTTTGATCACACCCTGTCTTGATTGAGACGGATCTCAAACGCCTTGCGGCAGTGTCTTGAATGGAAAGGGAGCAACCCGTTTTTGTTGGTCCCTCCCCTCCCCTCGCAGGCAGATGGTTTGGTCGACAACAAGAATTTCGAGTCTGGAGTGTCTTGGCCAGCTGGGAAAAAGGTTTTCCGAACACTGCCTTGGGAAAGACCATTGTTTTCTCGACTCTTTGCTTTGTTGATTTAGCTAGATCAAGGATTAGCCGTCATTGCCCCTTGCTAGAAACACGCACACACACACACACACCCCATTTCCTTTGAATGTTTCTTATTTGTAAGGGCCCTTTACGACTATCCGAGCTGTTGGAGCCAAGGACATCAAAGGAGGCATCAACAAGGTCATTGTGAAATTGATGGGAGAATGAGCGACCAGCAGCCTGGTCGCAGAATTTTCCGGTTGGAGAAGTTGAAGAGATCCTTTGAACACAATTGGGGAGGAGTTTTCTTTTTCCCGAAAGACTTGGTCGAAGGGCTCTTACTAAAGGCACTTGGTCTGACATATCTACCACTTCAATTGCCAGAGTCTGGCTCAGGCTTTAAGCACTTGTAAATATCTTGCAAAGGCCTTAGCACTTGTAAGAGTTTTGCTCAGGTTTTAGCACTTATGAGAGTCTTTTGAACAGGCTTTATGAACAGGCTTTAGCACTTGTGATAATGTTGCACTAGCACCTGCAAGAGACTTGAGTTTTAGCATTTGCAAGAGACTTGACCAAGTTTTTACTCTTGACTTTTCACTCTTTCAATTATCTTGAAAGCCGGGGCGGACCAAGCGAGAGATCGCGAGAAGCAACCCTCTCGCAGGATCCAGCCTGTCGAGTGCCCAAACGTGAAGCGAAGTGCGAATTCCCTTGGTTGGCGGCGAACCCTCTCGCAGATCCGGTTCGTCGAGTGCCCAAACGTGTAGCGAAGTGCGATTTTTGTCGGTTCTGGAGGGTGCTGCGGTGAACCCTTTCGCAGGATCGTGCGAGGCTGGGTGTGACATGGTTGTATGTAGTGTGTGGTACACCTTGTCAAAGTCCGTCTGTGATGTTGCTGTTTGTGCGGCGTCAGTGAAAAATGTGTTTGCGTGAGTGCCTGTCAGTGGGGGGGGAGGAAAGCGCTTTTCTTAAAACTTTCGAGCCATCAGGGGTTCTAGGCTTAAATCATGGGAACATTCTTTGGAGTCTCCTTTTTGTCGGATATGTCATTTGGCACTTGATGAGGTCTTCCGAGCACTAAGACGGCTGCTGAAGCAGCGGCTGCGGCTCGTAGTTCAAAGGCCAGAGACAGAGGAAGGCCAAACTTAGGAAGAACTGAGACTCGAACAGAGCCCCTTTTGGCACTTGTATTTTTGGCGAACAGGAATGAACTCCTGTGGTTGATTTGACGTGTGCACGAACGGCCTTTGGAAGAAAGGAGTTTCACCCGTGGCCATGTGGTCAAGGAAAAATGTGCGAACTGAGGGTGAAGGATTTGGGACACAGGCCTGAACTTGCGGTGCTGCTTTGCAAAGGAGTAAAGGTAGACCAAGCAGCTGGCGGCGAGCCACTAGGGCCTTATAGGGTTCTGACCATATCCACATCTTGTGAGAGATGTTTGAGGAAGACCGGGGACAGGGCAAACGTAGCGTCACTCCAGGCAACCCCGAGCAGATAGGAGATAGATATATACGATTTTCGGAGTATGACCATTTCTAGTAATTATGACTCTATGATACTAAAGTCCAGCACTGTGGGAGGTGACTACGAACCTGGCAGACTTCAAGGATCCCAGGCACAGAGAGCTGAAGACACGAAACATTTGTGCCCCATATCTAGCCTGTTGCTGTTGGGTGTTTAAGACAAGTGAGACACCCTTTGAGTTGGTTGACAACCTCTTTCTCTGGACTTGACTTGGTTTAGATTTTGCCCCAAACACTATGACATTTGTTGTGTATTTTTGTGAGGAGATTGCTTGTTACTGGATTCTTTCTTGTGAACGACCAGTGGTTGCCAGTGTCCCAGACTCCTGCGTATTACAACTGAAAAACTTCCAGGAGCCGGAATGATTGGGGCAAGGGCAAGGCTGTGGTGGGGAGTCCCAGATCTGGAGTTGAAGCACATCGAATGGATGGCCGAACTGACAGAACTGATTGGGATTAGATGGGCTGGTAGATATGCTGTTCTTGATACAGTCACTTCAGGCAATTCAGCCTCTTGGCTCACCAGTGCCTTGCTCACCAGTTTGCTCTGATCCTTTTGCATCCAAGGCCCCCACGATGATCACCACAGCCAACGCGCCGGTATGCCCACCTGCAGGGATGCCAAGAACCAGCAGAAGATATCTTACAGAAAGTCCTATGCATTGGAAGGGCTGAACCTAAGTCCTTCCATTCCCAATCCTTACTGGAATCAGACATCCCAGTGATGAGTATGCTTATGTATTTTTCAAGTTTCTTACTACGTGAAACGACTAGCCACATAAGCTTTTTTGTGGACCCAAGGCAGAACACGACCATTGAACCACACGAGTGCAGGAGACAAGGGAGCTTCCTGGCCCTCGCAGTGGCTTTGGGGCACATCTCAATCGCCATCCAGTTGGGGGGCCTTGGGAAATTCTGTTTTAAGAACTGCTCCATGCTGGAAGTTGCAAGCCACACAGCGCTGTATCATTACTGCACTTGCCATTTTGTCTCCTGCACGGGGCTTTGTTATTTGTTTTGAATGCGTCGAAAAGGATGACATGCATCTGAAACAAAGAAATGAGATGATCAAGAATCAACATTGACAAAATGCTCTTTGAAGACATGTATCGCACATGTATATTTTTATTCCAGCTTTAATCTAGGCAAGATTTCTGTCCGCGCTTTCTAGATGTGTTTACCACCCACATAGGCCCCAGATGCTTGGCCGCCGTTCGACGGCCCAGGACAATCACGACCAGCGCTTTTTTCACACCACTCATGGTCACTTCTATGGCGAGGCCATCGCTAGGGTGGAGGCCATCGCTCTTAGGTTGGAGGCCGTCCTCCAATTTGCAGAGTTGTTATTCCGAAGGATTTGGTCTTTAGAGTCTACGTTTCACAAGGGCCGTCGGGTCTTCGCCACTGACGGACAGACCAGGAAATCGCTCCCACACGGCCAGGGCACTCGAAAGAAGGAGAAGCCCGATGCAGCCTCCATCCCACACTCTGCTGGCATCAGCACGGAGATGGCCGAGGCACTCGCAGTCCGATGAGGTGACTTTTAAGGTTGCTCACACAATCCACTTGGACCGACAAGTGCTGGGACCACGGCATGAATAATTGAATAACCAGGCTCAAGGACTCAACCACTCTTCCAGCGTTTAAGTTCCATTTGCTCAGGGCCAGGCACATGGCATGAAGGTGGGCATCCTTTGCGGTGAGGCGCAGCGGCGCGGCGCACTTTGTCTCATGGAATCCCATTGGTGCGTTGTGCGTGCGTGTGAGGCATACAATGATTCGAAGAATCCGGGCTGCAACACAAAGCCTGTGGCTTAGGGGGAGCTATTACCTGGCCGCCAGATACATAGGTCTGAGAGTGAACTGACTGATGCAGGAGACTGAAAATTGAGGTGTGAATCTAGAAGGGCTGAATGCTCAAACGCTAGGACCCAGCGCTCTTGGCTGTATGAGCCGGATGCTGCCCTTCAGAACATCCACTATGGTGGTAAGAAGCTGGAAGCTGAGACAGTGCACAACTTTCTTTAGGTGATCAGACCTTTCTCAAGCTGGTCAATTTGCCGGCCGATTTGCCATAGCTTTGACAGTCGTTTTGCATTTGAAGTCATAGCAAGTGAATATGACAAATCCACTGCTGCCCCGCTGCCTGAGGCCTCCAGTGCCCACGAAAGACTCTGAGTTGTCGATACCAATCGGCGAGGCCGGATGTTTTGCACCAAAAGGATCCAACATAATTGAGGAAAGAAGAGCGTTCTGAGAACTTAATATGCTCCGAGATTCTGCAAGATCCCTTAATTTACAACATCGAATTGTGACTCTCTGTGATTTTGATTCCCTTCCAACATCGTGATTCGTGATTCGTGTGTCGCCAACGTGACCGGGACAAACTTCTTGATTCGTGATTCGTGCTTCGTGAGAGCGTGATTTGTGATTCGGCGCTTCTCTCTTTCCTTGGGCCGCTCCGGACCTGTTCTTCTCCTCGATTCTTTTTCCTCATCCCGGAGTTGGAACCTCCAAGCGCCCAAGACGACTGCCAAGGTCATCAGAGCCTCAGTTTCCTTTGCTCTGCTGTCGTCCAGGCTTCTCAACCCTCGTAGAACTTTGTGTTTGTGTTGGGCTCCATCAACCATGGGTTCGGGCTTGGTCAGAGGTTACCTTTTGGTTTTATTGCAGGGGCACGCATCCATGACCCACCGTGTGCAACGAAGCTACGGTCATCGATGGGACGGGAAGGCTGATCACCTTGCTGTAATTGCTGTTTTACGGCCTTGGCATCCGTTCTTCGTGGGCAGGTGTGCATTTGGAGTCTTCGTTATTGGCTTGAGTCTTGAGTCTGGAGCCTTTGGAACTTGTTGACAGCCTCGGCACTTTAGAGCTTTGGAGTCTTCTGCTTACTTCCTGCACCTGGACTCGTCGGGTTTTGTACCTTGGTCGGCGTGTGGCATGCGGCATTCATATTGTACGTGTGAGCACGAGGCTCATGTGCTCATGACATGTTGACCTTTGGCTTGAACCTATCCCTACCGTAGTGGTGGGGCTCGAGCACTGAGCCTTGGAGGAAAAGGCACTTAGGCGCCTGTGGACCGAGGTGGTCCTTCGTTTGCTCTTTGGTAGAGCGCCGCTGGCATGGTAGGCGGAGCTCCTGGTTGCGATCGTCGTGGCCCTGGTGATGCCTGCTGAGGAAGTCCCCACGTGGGACGGAGACCCTTCTGGCTTTGAAGCCTTCGCGGCCTCCTGCCGTTGGTACGAGGCCTCCTTGAAGGACAATGAGAGAAAGTTGGGGGGCTCCTCGCATCTGGCAGCGACTGGCCGGAGCGGCCAAGAGTGTTGTTCGCCACTTGGATCCCACGTATTTTGGCGCAGAAGCTGGCCTGAACAAACTACTTGGTGTACTTCGAGAAAGCCCGCTGCAGAAGAAGCTCCCAGTGCCTGATAGCTTCAACCGCTTAGAGAAGTGGTCAGGACTTCGGAGGACCCATACTGAAAGTACCCCAGCTCCTAGTCTGAGAAGAAGAACTTTTCGTTGAACTCTATCAAGCACTTCAGCGTGCCAGAGCTGAGAGGATGCGGCATGAGGTTCGATCCATGGCTGTGGGGGCTGAGGAGCACGATCCACCGACCTCACCTACAAGGTCGCCCAACGTCACCTTCCGCGTGCCTGAGGATGACAAGGCGCCCCCCAGTGACCAAGACGGAGGAGAAGCCTGCGGCCTTGGACAATGCAGGGTTCTTTGAGAACGAACGCTGCAAAGTTGTCGGCTGCAGAGCGACAGCATGACCCTGACCAAGAACAGCTCCCACTTCCAGCTCATCAGACGAGCTTTACGATCACTCTTTGCAGATGGGACTGGCGGGATGAAGAAGCCTGCTGGAATGACTGGTCACCCGCTTCGACATGGGACTACCACGACGAGGACTATGAGCTCGCCGGTGGAGATCCAGTTCATCCAGGTGATGATGGAGTGGAGTTGACGGCTGAGGAGAATGAAAAGAGGCTTGAAGAGGCCTTTGTGTTGGCTGGCGAGGCAAATCGAACTTTGGCTGAAGCCAAGCAAGCTGTGGCCAATGTCCGCGTCCATCAAAAGGCAAGAAGGGCGGCTCTGGTGGCAAAGGAAAGGGATTTGGTGGTGGCACTACGTATATGGGTCCGTGTTTCATCTGTGGCGTGACAGGTCAAGGTTACCAGAAATGTCCTGACGGGTGGTCATCCGGTGGGGCAAGGGCTCTTCTACATCACCGTCATCTTCGAGGGATCACCGTTTGGCAAGGGCAAGGGCAAGTCTGGTAAGAGCAAGAAGGGCACTGCCTACTTCGTCGACTATGACGGCGAGGCGTGGTGTCCTGAGGTGTATGTCCTGTCGCTTGCTGAGGACGAGTCGTCGGACGACCTGGCCACCTCGAAGGCGATCGTGGACACTGGGGCGACGGAGTCAGTGGCTGGCATACGGCGCATGTCTTGGCTGATTGACGCGGCCGGGATCCCCTATCAGATTGAGTTGAACGACAGGCCAAGACTGCCAAGACTTCGCTTTGGCGACGGAGAATGTCAGAGAGCAGTGTCCAAGATCCACTTGTCAACCCCTGCCTTGGGCAGAGTGAGCTTCTATTTGCTGGACGGTGGAGCAGAGAGAACACCGATGCTTCTTGGATCTCGTGATCTTTGCGGAAGGCCATGGTGTCCTACTACGGCGAGTACCTGGCCCATCGAAGTCCGATCGCTGGCAACTGGTGGGCGAACGCCCTGACCAATTTCCGTGGTGGCGGACACCTCACCCTGGACCTTCTGGAGCATCGAGTTCCCCTTCGCTTCTTGATCCAGCGCCTCAGCAACCAGTTGAATGGACCACCTCCTGGTGATGATGAACCAGACGACGGAGATGAAGACGGAGATGGAGGAGATGATGGTCCTGGACCTGGACCTGGTGGCCGGAGAAGGAAGCGGTCTCGCAATGGGGCTGGCTTCGGTGCTGCGCGTGATTTGCTGCGAGCTTCGGTGGCGGGTGCCCATCGTGAAGATGCTGCTGTTGGTGCAATCGGACCTGAAGATCATGTCGGCCAAGGTCTGATGGCAGCAGGACCTAGCAACGCCTGAGGGACCTTTTTCATCCTCGCGGCTTGCCAGAGAAACAGGCTTGGTGACAGCGCCTCCTACGGCTGAACCCGACATCATGATGGCTTCATCAAATGAGCATGGTCCTGTTCATCCTTCGGAAGACACTAGACTTGATGAGATCAGTTTGGGGTCGACAGCTCATGAGGCAACGCATGAGACAGTTCATGACGTGCGTGGTGCTGGACATGGAGACAGCGGACATGAGCATGGACCTGAACATGAACACGGACATGAAGATGGTAGTCGTGAACATGGAGTTGAGGCATCAGGCGGACATGAGGTACATGAACATAATGAATGTCAGTTGGCAGTTCCAGTTGATCGTGTGGCATCGATTCTGATGGTGACAAGAACTGACGCCTCATCTCTTCGTGACCTCAGCTCACTGGCTCAACGAATTTGCGCGCTACAAGCCTCTCCTTCGCCCTGACTGTTTCCGTATGGAACCAGTGCGAGAGTCAGTCAACGTGACAAGTCCTCAAGTTGACCTGATGGAGATCGCCTGCTCAAAGGACAGCCAAGACCTTCGAAGAGGCTGGATTCCAATGCCAGCGGGTTAGCTACCTCAGCGGCTATGCGGCTATGACCTGGATGCCCGGATGCCCGCAAGGGGGGCGAGCAAGCTCGATCAGACCATCCGGTCGGCGATACCGCGACTGGCCTGGGTTTCTTTCAGGCGCACTCGCCTCTCGGCATTGCAGAACTTGACAGACAGAAGCCCGGAGGAGATGGACAAGTTCCTGAAGCGTCGTGGCAATGACTTGCGCAGGTGCGATGAGATCTGGGCGTACCTCGACCGTGTCTTGGCTTCAGGTGGCGACATCGCGTGGGAGTGGCCGACAACAGCTGCCGCTGTAGAGCCATCGATCGTCTGACAAGGCTATGGACGAGGTCCTTACTCGATTCGGATCGACGGCTGTGCCTATGGACTTCAGTGGCAGGCCTGGGCACTCCAATGAGAAAGGCGCGTCCGACATTCTGCTGAGAGCCAAAGCTTGGCCCTCCACACGGCTGTTCATTTCGCTATTGCTAGCGCCGATCTCGCCTGCCAAGCTCGTCAACCTGTCCATTGTCGATGACAATTGGCCGAACTTTCCAACAGCCCAGACCAGTGTGTCGAGCAATGACTCCACCAATTTACATCTGAGGTCACGCCAGGCGGCACTTGGGACCCTTCGGGGCCGTTATCCGAAGTGTCCTTTCTCCTCGCTACTTACCTGAACCAGCTTCTCGAAATACGGCCAATTGAATAAGGAAGCTCCAGTCATGAGAAGAGGAAGTTGGGCAATCCTGACATCGAGCCGAGAACTATGGTTGACATTGAACAAGAGGTGCGACAGATCCCATGAGCGCGCTGAGTGTAGGGGCATGGCTGCACAAGCTTCCTCCTACTACCCACTGCGGATGCGCAAGGAGATGCTGAAATTTAAAGGCATGAAGCATGCGTGGCAACAACAGACCAGCTCTCTGAAGAAAGACGTGGAGAAGCGCATCCTGAACGTGGACTACATCGTCGACTTCCTGACGAGCAACGTCCTGTATCTACGATGGCAGCGCTACTTGATGATGTCCGTCAATCTGAACTTTCTGGAGTGGTGGATGATGCGCACCGACATGTACAAGAACAGCAGATCCTGGCACTGAGTCGGAAGCGAATTGACGCTGAGGAGGCTCCAAAAGGCAAACGCCTAGAAGCAGTGAAACAATAGATGCTTCGAGTTCATCGAGCAAGTGGCCACGCAGGGATGTCCAATTTGGTTCAACTTCTGAAGGCGCGAGGATCACCGGGCTGGGCATTGGCGCAAAGAGGCATCGAAGCCTCGTCCTCGACCTCCTGCCGGAACCAATGAGACCCCGAATCCTTTTGAGCAGATTGGCACTGATGTCTTTAAAGGAGTATGAGGAGAAGAACGGCGTCGAACACAAGATGCTCTTGCGGCGCGATCGGGCAACTGGACTCACTATGGTGGATCATCTAGCTCGCTATGAAAGTGGAGCGTGGGAGCCGAAAAGCCAGAACATCATCGAGAGTTTGACGAAGTGGCTGATGACATACCCTCAACCTAAGTGGATCCTCTCTGATGCAGCTCGCTACTACATAAGCTCTGAGTTTATGACCTACCTGAACAGATCTGGTGTTGGTCTAGCGACTGCCTCAGCAGAAGCTCACTGGATCATGGGCCCTGAGGACCTGAGGAGAGCGCCATGGGCATCTTGAAGAAGACGGTAGATCGACTACAGCGAGAAAGTCACCGTCTTGAAGTGGCGCAACTTTTCGAGTTGGCAGATGCTGCAGCCAACAGTCATGTGGGACCCAGTGGCTTCAGCCGCCTATCAATGGGCCTTTGGACATGGTGGTGGAGTCCTTCACGACCAACTTTTGCTGAAAGGCATTGAGCCTCGAAAGGCCTTTGACAACCTTGTGAAGGAGCGTGAGAAAGCCAAGATCGCCTTCGAGAGAGAGAGAGAGAGAGAGCGAGCCGGCGAGAGATTCAGCAAGCTGGCAAACGCTGTGGGCAGAAAGGCAAGCTCCTACAAGCCTGGTCAACTGATGATGGTATGGAGACAGAAAGACCTGGTAAAGTCAAAGACCACTGGTCCTTCACTCGTTTCTGGCGCTACGTTGATAAGGGCCAAACTGAACCAAATTCGGCCAGTCTCTCAGCGCGCAGTTGGATGCCACACTTGAGGGCGCGACCATTTATCTTAAAGTCATTTCAAGGACGATATTATCTGGTGATGTTTCGAGTGAGGTGCAACAAGCTCATGATCTTGGACCAGCCACTATCCATCAAGAACCTGGACCTGAATGCTCTGGCAATGACACCTGGACTTTGCGAGAGAAACATAACAACAAAAATTTCTGGTCCCACGAACTTCCTCGACTTGCATTATTTTTAATCCCTCAAGAGCGACGTCCTGCCCTGTGGACTTGGAGGAACTCACTGGAGATCGCACGACGGTCATTCGACCGGTTGCTGGTGGCGATGAAGTGACAATTGAAGACACGGTGGACCAGCAGAAGACTTTGCAGGACCGCTGGACTGGTGAGACTTTCTTTGAATTGGTTTCTGAGACGCAGCGCGCTCCAAAGAGACTGCGTGTCAGAAGAGAGAAGGGCGAGAAGCGGAAGGCTGAGGAGGAGATTGAAGAGCCATCAGATCGACCTGGTCCCTCACAACCGAGCTCTATGGCAACTGACCTGAATGAAGCTCTAACGACTGTGGGTCCGAATGTCTTGGATGGGACTCCTCTTCGAGGCGAGTCCACAGCCAATGGATGCCCTGTACCAGAGTGCGATCTCCCGAAAGACATGATGGGCATCACCAAGACAGAGATGGCCAGACTTTCATGTATGATCTCTACAAGGGCAAGAAGGCGCCAGTGGAGGCAGACGATGGTGGTGAACCATCGAGCAGTTCATCATCTTCGCCTTCGGCGTGGATGAGAATGACTTTGAGTGGTTGTCCAAGAACAAAGATCGACGACGTGGCACGATCTGGTTGAGCAAGAAGATGTCAGCAAAGGGCACTGAAGTGGAGTGGCGCACACTGTCCATGGCGCGGAGAAGAAGGAATTTGATTTGACCATGGCCAAAGAGTTGTCCCAAGTTGCCATCAGCGAAGCATTGAGGATTCTCACTGCCAAGGAGAACAACGACCCTCACGAGGAGTGGCGACAGGACGGCAAAGGCCCGCATATATAGTGGCGCTAGGTTTCGTGGCGCGCAATTTGACAGAAGTGGCCACAGCTTCACCGCATCATTTTGACGTTAGCTGCAGCCCTGAAGCTCAAGCTCAAGGCCGGTGATGTCGCAAGCGCTTTTTTGCAGACTGGTATAAGCTTGGAGGACGAGGAGCTGAATGTGATGGCGCCGCCTGAGCTGGCGGCCATGTTCGGTGCAGATCCTGGTGAAAAACGGGCACTTCGTGTTCGCGAGGCTCTCTAAGGCTTGGCACACGCGCTAAGGAAGTGGTATGAGCGATGTGTTCAGGTGACGCAGGACACTGGATGGACTCAGCTTCTTGGCGGCAAATGTTGCTTTGTGCTCCTGCAGGTGAACGATGATGGCTCATCTTCGATCCATGGGCTGGCAGGAATTCATGTGGACGACTTTTTGTTGGCTGGCAATCTGAACTCTGAGCACTACCTGTCCCGAGAGAAGGCGCTGGCAGAAGCTTTCAGATGGGGCAAATGGGAGGAGAATGAATTTGAGTTCGCTGGCTACAACATCCGCCAGATGGAGGACAAGAGCGTCATCTTGAATCAGGAGAAATATTCCAAGCGATGGCTTGAGGAGGTAGAGATTGACAAAGAGAAGGCTCGAAAGACACCTCTCACCAGTTGAGATTTCAGCCATGAGAGGAGCTCTTGGCACAGTGAGCTGGAATATCTCGCGGAGCCTTCCTTGTTGCTAAGCGAGATCAGCCCACCGTCGAGACCCTCTACAAGGTCAACCGCCTCATCAGAGAGATGAAGCGCGAGAGTGGACAAGGACTTCTTTTTCCATCGACTTGGAACATCAAGTCTGTGTATGACCTGGCAGTGATCACATGATGGGCAGATGCTTCACAGCGTAACCGTCCACATCGGAGCAGCGCAGTTGGCATCCTCTCTGGAGTGGCTCTCCACCAGGCACTTGTTGGAGAAGAAGTTCAAGTGGCCTTGGTGCAACGGAAGAACGGCAAAACCCCGCGCCAATGTTCGGGATCGAACGGTGCAGAGGTCCAAGCGATCACCATGGGGGAGGATCAGAACTACCAGATCCGGCTCTTGCTCTCGGAGTTCGCCGGGACCAAGGTTCATCGGGACAAGCTGCGATGCTGTGCAGGCAGTGGCCGGTGCGGTGGTCATGGACTCCCGCAGCATCTAAGATGCCATGACGCGAAACCTTTCATCCTTGCACGGATGGAGGGATTCGCGGGCTGGCTACGAGCTCACCTTGGCGGTGAACCAAGCGGTTTGAGCTGGCGCCGAGTCAGCGGTGGGTGAATGGCATGGCGCAGCTTGGAGACTCCCTGGCCAAGTTCGGAGCTCGCAAGACGATCCTCCAGTTCTTCTCGCAGAAGCAATTCTGGAGATTGGTGCACGATGACAAGTTTGAAGCCGGAAGAAAAGTGCACAAGCGGGCCCTGGAGAAGAAATGGCGCGAGATGCAGGCCAACTTCGTGGGCACCCTGAGAGGACTTGCGGCCAAGCATACTTGGCCATGGGATTTGGATGAGCCCGTGCCGGTATACCCACCGTTCAACTGACAAAAGGTCAGGATGGTGTACCGATGTGAGCGCGAGGCTCATGTGGTCATGACATGTTGACCTTTTCCTTTGGTTTGAACCTATCCCTACCGTAGTGGTGGGGCTCGAGCACTGAGCCTTGGAGGAAAAGGCACTTAGGCGCCTGTGGACCGAGGTGGTCCTTCATTTGCTCTTTGGTGGAGCGCCGTTGGCAGTACGTATTTGTACTTACTTTGATCCTGAGTGTGTGTGCTTGTGCCTGTCTGTTTGTGTGCCTGTTTGCCTGTCTGTTTGTGCGTTTGTTTGCTTGTTGTTTGTTTGTCTTTCTGTCTGTCTGTCTGGCTGCCTGACAGTGGCGTTTTGTTTTGATCTTGCCTTTTGTCTTGGGAATCTTCCAGGTGTAGGAAACTTTGCAACCATATATGTGTATTTGGTATATATAGTCTTTGAGCCTCACAGAGTGTCCACTTCTTTGCTTCCAAATGAGTCCGACCA
>CAXAMN010020891.1:0-61383 GCA_963970005.1 Durusdinium trenchii | reverse complement strand
TCTCAGTCACAGATCTAGCCCTACAGCGGTTAACCTTTCCTTTTCCTTTCGTACACCATCAATCTCATAACATGAAAGACATATAATTCATCACTCTCACATCCATCTATTATTATTGTTCATCTATCATCATATTACATTTACATTATATTTACTTTACATTTACATTAACTTTACATTTGCCATTCTTTTCTATTTTATTTATAATTAATATTATCCATAAAAGACAGTAAATACCATAATAGATAAGATGTCGTATGAATTTCCTTCTCTTGGAATCTTCCTTTCTTATTTATATTATTCCTTAACTTAAAAAGCTATATCTTATTTATGCTTTTGGTATCTTCTTATAGATTTATATTATGGTATTTATTATTTATTACCTACATCATATTAATATTATTTATAATGAAATATCATATGTGTTCTTAAGATATAACCCTGTGGATACATCTCTTATAATTAAAGAATTGCTATAATGCCATGAATAATTTAATCCATTAATATTTACACTTCATGATTTATAATTATTATTCATATATTCTCTTATCAATTGACCATCAATTCCATAAAAAATAGAGGTTACATTAATATCATTCATATATTATTCATTACTTATATATAATCATCATTAACTTTTACTTTGCTAACTTATATTTATATATCATCTAGTCCAGGTATTTTTATGCAGGCAAGGTTCTTATTAATTCTTGTTCACTATCTTCTTATTATAAATATGTGTTTCTTATAATCAATTTGTCTATCATTAATAATTAAAATAAAGGTTACATTAATTCTTGGCACACCTTCATATTAATTCTTATCTATAATCTATTCATGGTTTCTATTAATCACCCAACCTTTAATTTATAGTTCATGATATTTATTTGTGTTTATTGTATTAAATTAAAGGTTGGTAACTCATGTATTTTACTCTATTATCTAGAATTTTATTAACCGTGTATTATTATTAATATCTTTCATTATTATATTCTACATTAACTATCATGACCATATTTTAATCATATATTGAGAAGTTATTTGTAATTTATTGTATTAAAGAAGTTATCAATCATTTATTGTTCATTATTTATTATTCATTATTGTTCATCATTCATTACTTTCATATATTAAATTCATATTATTATTAATCATATTTTATCCTTTATTATTTCATTCATTATATCTTTCCATTAATTATTAACTCTGAATCTAAATGATATTTCATTAATTATAATCTATTTCCAATATAGGAGATTATATCGCTAGAACGCTAGTTCAATATTCTTATCTATTTATTCTCTTATATTAATATTATATTATTATTTACCTTTATTATTTATAAGAATATAGGAATAACTTGAAGATACAAGAATATTATTATTACTTTATCTTTTATTAATTTTAACCCCATTATCCTCTTATCTGTAGACTATATTTTTATAAGGTATTTCACTATTTTCCATCTATAATCTATTTCTCCCTTAACTTTATAGTCTTTTCTGTTCTTTTATCTTTACATTATAAGAGTGATATATTTTAATAGAGAAGAACCACCATAAGATAGAAATTATTATAAGGTTGTGCACTCTCCATTTCATCTATTACTTATATTTTTAATAATCTCCTCCCACATTTTCCTAGTTGTTATGAGATTGTGGAAGGACTTATTATCATTAATTCAATTATTTCTTTCTGATGTTCCTCCATTAATTAATATATGACCTTAACATCTAATGGTGAATTTATTTATATTTATTATTCCTATAGTATTTTATGGGTTATATACTTATGATTTTAATCACCAATATATATATATTTGCTATTTATATAAGCATTACATTATTATCAGGGGTTTTCTGGTATTCGGTCTTCTCCTAATTCTTTCTTTCATTTATTATTGTATTTTATTTATAATTCACTTCTTTTGTATCTTATTCTCATATTATTTATATAAAGATAAAGGATTATAATCTTGTAAACCATTATTTAGTAATCATTTATTATTAATTATATCTAGTATTTTATATATTATTTATCTTCTTTATTGATATTATTTATTTATTATTATTCACTATCAATTATTACTATCATCATTAATAATTATGATGGATTATCCATATTATTTATATTGATTCATATTTATTATTTACATTATTATTATCTTTTACACCCATAGATTTATAGGTCATATATTTATAGATTGAACATACATTTCTTTTCCTCATTTATTCATTCATATCTTATTCATTATTTTCATCTTAACTTTATTGTAATTTATTAAGGATTTTTATCCGGTTCCAACTTTAGGATCATTCACTTAAGGGATTTTATATTTCATGATTATTATCAATTATTTTGGTTAAGTCCCTCTTCAAAGATCTCATCCATATTCTCATAACATAAATCAGGAATTTAATCCTCATTCTATAAAATAAATTGTTGGTCTTTTATTATTTATTATCTATAGGAGATTATCAGACAAATCTCTATCTAGTGGTTCATTATAATTTATTTCTCTCTTATAAATAATCTATCTTTTAGTATAAAGGAATGATGAAATTCCTCCAACCTCATTCATATGATTCATCTTCAAGTTCTCTTCATCTTTATATCTTATATTAACAATTGATTTTATATTATTAATTATATTGATGATTGAATAGAATTATTATAGCCTATGGACTGATTATTGCTAAGATTCATTCTATCATTTAATGTTGTAATCTTTATAATTAATGTGGTCTTTACTTATTTCTAGCTCATAAATCACCTTTTAATTAATAAATCTGTAAAATAAATAGACCAATAAATTAAAGGTCAACTTCTGGAAAACAAGCCCTTCATCTTGGAGGAGCTGTTCTATCTTAATTAATTCATCTTCTATTTAATATTATATGGATTTATTTTATTATCCATTATTTATTATTATTGATTATTAATAATCTTGTAGACTAAAGGACCGATCATTGACTGGTATAAATTTATATCTATTTTACATTCAAGGGTTTATATATTATTATTTTGGGATTCTTGTCACCTCTATATCTTAAGGAATGGTTTTCTAATAATTCCATCTCCACTTTTTATTAGTTATTTCATCCTAGTCTTACAGGATTTTTATTAATAATCTCCTTTTCTTTTATTTATTTATATCTTCATGATCATTTAATATTATAATCTATAAAAGTTGGTGATGGTACTCATTGTCTAATTTATTTATATCTTATGGTTTACTATATTTTTCATTAACATTCATATTCCTATTCTATTCTTACATTATTCTTATCTCTTATTCTTTTCTATATCTATTATTTATATGGCAGTTATTTGTCTTTACATTATTAATTATAACTGCCATTATATTATAAGTGAAAGATAATAAATATATAATAGAAATAATCACGAGCACATAGAAAATACAATAGGTAAAAAGGGAAAATATGTGCTCGTTAATAATAATAAATTAAAATAAAACTGGGCTGTGGACACACTTCATACGAAAAAAAGGAGAAGGAAAATAATAACAGCCCTTAAATATATAATGCCTAATCTGTCTATAAACAGCTTTTGACAGCTGTCACCAATTTAATTTAATGATTCACTTTATTTAAATTAAATTGGCCACTATTTCTTATTTCACTTATTATGCAGCCATTTTTAATATTAAAAGATAAGAAAAATGAAATGGCTGCATTATTTTCTTTATTATGTGGGCATTTTCCTTTAATTAATATTCACTTCTTGATTGGAAAATGCCCTTATTATTATATTATTTTATTTATTATGTGGAAATTTCATTATATTTAAAGATTGCTATTTTATTAGAAATTTCCACATCTATATCTTATATTTTATAATATTTGTCATTCATTTCTTTCATTAAAAACAAAGGGATCAATCATTAGGTTAAGAAATGAATGACATAATAGAAGAAAATAATATATAAACATTCACTTTTTTCAATAATATAAAGACTACCCTGACCAAGCGTCTATTGGTACGAATAGAAAAAAGTGAATGAATAAATGAATGAACCAATGAATGACAAATGTGGGCTAGAACGCTATCAATTGATTTTATGGGGTTTATTGTCTCAGCCCACATTTGTCCATCTATCTCTTCTATTTTTTCTATCTTATCACCACTTTTTTCTAATTGATATCTTATTGCCTGTAAAAAAGTGGTGATTATAATTCTCTTTCTTATTATCTACTTATCATGAACGAAACTTTAATTTTTAACTGTTTCGTGGTCAATGTCTAGTCTTTATATTTCTTATTATCTTATTTATTATGGTGAATGCCATTATTTTCATTATCTCTTTTTACATTAAATGGCATTCACTTATATTACTTATTCATTTATATTTCTTTTATATGGATTCACCACTTTAATTAATAAAAACATGAAGGACATAAGTGGTGAATCCTACATTATATCTTATATTACTTATATTTTTTATATCTCTTAATTTTAATTGATATATCTGTAAAATCAGCTATTGATTTATGCCTTTATTTAATTAGAGGTTTTATCTACATTCGTGAGTTTATCGGTCACCTTTTGTGCAGTCATCCCTCATTTATTTTATATATTATGATTTATATTATCATTCATTTACATTTATTTATCTTTATAAGCTATTTTGCTATCTTCTAATACAAATATTATTGATGCATTATATTTATTCTAATCACTTATTATATTTATATTCATGATTATATTTAATGATTATTATGGTAATTTATAAGAAAGAACAGGAATAATTTGTATTCACCTTATTATCAGTCAATCATTCACCTCATCATTATATTATTTATATTAATCATTATCATCATTTATAATATGTATTTCATGTATTATTTTATGCTATTTCTCCTTATCATTAATATATTTTGCTATCAATTAATATTTAATGTATCCTTAGGGTTATAGCTACCAACCTTTAATTAAAAAGATACCAAAGACAATAATCGTTCATGAATAATATAAATGATAGAGAATTAGTCACCAAAGATAAGAATATTATATCCTTCATGTATTTTATCTAAAAGATAATTGCTAGTACACTAAATTAAATGATAATAATATATATTTGTATTCTTCCATATCATTCATATTCTTTATTGATAAAGTTGTTATTTTATTCATATTCTTATCATTTATTTCTATTATATCATCTACCATCATATTTCAATTAAGAAATCTATAAAATTAACTGTAACTTTAATTCTGACGGACCCAACCCAGCCCAGCTGTTATAAGATAGAAATACATATTATTATTATTCATATTGTTGTTTTATCTTTAATGGATAATACGTTAATATATTAATCCTATATGAATAAAAAAGGGAAGTCATATTCCATTTCATTTCCATATCTTTATAGTCATTTATTTGTTCTATATCTCCTTAAGATCTCATTCATTCATGGTAAACAATAATTACAACAAAGAAGAGATTATTATCATTATTATATTTACTATCATTATATCATTTATTACATTTATCTCTTATTTATATTTACATTAATATCATTCCTATATCTTTTATATCATATATTTCATCTCTTTCATCTTCTATTATTAACGGACACAGCCTAGCCTTTTTATATTATATGGATTATTCTTTTATATTCATTCATGGGTTTTCTATAATCTGTTCACCCTCACTTTCACTTATAATCTGCCATTATTTCTTTCATCTTCTATTTAATCATTATTGACTATTATTCATCATTATAATATTATTCACTATCATTTATTATTTAATATCATATTTGTATTATTTATTATTATTTGTTGACTTAAGTTGTACCATCATTAATAACCTTTATATAAATTAGAATGATGTTTACAATATATTATTCATATATCTTTTACTTGAATTAATTCTCATGAATCCTTATAATAAAAAGTGGAAGTCATTGGTTCCTTCGCCTTTATGGTCTTCTCTATAATATTGGTCTATTCTTATTTTATTCTATTATGCTTTTATTAACTTATATTATTATTTATAAGAGAACACCAATATTATAGAAGATGACCCATCATGGATATTATTATTATTCCCGATTTCCTATATTATATTCTTATTATTATTTAGTCTTTTCATTTATATTCACTTTATATTCTTCTATATTGACTTTAGGGACCATCCGTCTATTGAATTTACTTTCATTTCTTTATTTAATTCTCTATTTACATTTAATCTATGGTTTCTATCTGGGCTCTTCTCGGGAATTATTTCTTTACATTAAAGACAAAGATTATTCCATTTCATCATTATTCATATATTTTACTAATGCTTTATATTATATTATTACCTTATGAACGATATTATTAATGATAGAATATAAATGATGATAATAAGATATAAATTAATATAAGGGCATTCTTTCCTTTATCTGCGGTCTATTGATTTTATGGTTGTATCTTCTTATTTTATTATTCTTCTTATCATTTTATCTTTCAAGGACCGATTATTCATCATCAGTTATTAATTTATATTATATCATTCATATTTTATTATATTATTAACTATCATATTATTACTTAAGGCACAGATCACCCAAGAATTACTCACCCATCATTAACTTCTATTTTATATTTAACTTTCATATTATTTAATGCTTATAATTCAATATCAGTCTTTCATATTAATCATTATTCTCTTATTTTCTACAGCTACACCACATAATCCATTACTTCTATTATTATTTATATCTTGTAGTTCTTATTTATTATATCAATGACATGTGGGTATAATCTATTTACAATCTTCTTATTTATTATTCATATTCATTGTCATCTATTATTTATTACTTATATTACAGCATTAGCATTTTATGATTAATTCCTACAGCATTAATATATTTCTATTTCTTATTTACTTTATTCCTGGCAAGCCATTAATTATTATATTCTTATTATTTTAATAAAGGCTTGCCAGTCATGGATTATTCATTTTATTTATGTTGGTCCTGCATTTTTTATTATTTTCCTACCCTTTTTTTGGTCCTTACCTACAGATTTAAGTTATAAAAAATGCAGGTCCTATATTATTTATTTGCTAATTCACTATATCATTTATTATTTATATTACTGCCATTCATCTTTTATCTATAGGCAGGCCAAAAAAGGGTTTATTAATGAATGGCAGTAATTTATTATTTTCTTACCACTTTTTTCCTGCTCATAAGGCGTTAACATGGTAATCGTGAATAGCTCATAGGAAAAAAGTGGATTATTATTAATTTCTCTTACAACCTTTTATTCTTTACGGAACTATAAGTCAAAATATGGGGTTCCTCAATCTCATAACACTTTATATCTTATATTGATATCTTATTTTATATTGGTAATCATTATATTCTATCATTTATATTATATATTATTGTCTTATGGTTATTATTATTTGTATTATGTTTATTAATTATTATTCCTTATCTTTTAATGGAACTTATTGTCTATGGACTCTTCTTCTAGAATCTTTCTCTCTTATATTCATTTATTAACTTATGCTCTATTTTATATTAATGTCCACTATTTTTAATGAAGATTATTATGGTTCATGATTTATTAATTATATTCACCATTAATTACCATTTATTTTAATTATAAGGAATCATTTGCTAACACCACCATTTCTTTTGGTTAACAGCTATTTCACTTTATGGTTTTATCTTCCTCTCCTAATTCTAATGCTTATGGGATTCTTCGCTAAGAGACCATCCATCATATATTTTTATATCTCTTATTATTGAATTTATATTACCTTTCATTTATTTTACTCTTATATTATTATTGTCTTCTCTATTAATTTATCTTTATCTTCTTATTTATATTTTAATGTGGCTTTTATTATCTCTTATTATTTACTTTTTACTATAATATCTTCTCCTTTTTTGGAATTGACTTTACAGCATTAATATTTATATGGCAATTAAAAAGCCCAGCGTTATAGCTCCCAAATTAATATATGTATTTCTTTTATTATCTTATCTTTATGATCAGGATTCATTATTTGTATTTATTTTATCATCCTATTATTTAATATAGAATCCTGATCATATATCTCTTATATTTATATTTATTTATGGCCATAGGCTTTTATATTTATTATTGCATTAAATTATCTTCTTATTATTATTTAGTAGCTATTTTATATTTATTTGCTATCATTAATAATCACTTCATATATATTGGTTTCTTATTGAATTTTAATATATAATCCTTTTTATTTATTATTCCTCTTTATTTAATTTATGATGGTAAGGCACTAAGTAAAAACAGACATTCATTTTTCATCATATCATATATAATCCTTTTTTGGACTTAACTTACAGCATTAATATAAACATGGAAATTAAAATGACCAGCGATATAGCCATGAAATTATATAGGGCTTATTATTTTATAAGCCAATTATTTATATTATATTATTATTAGGCCGCCATTCTATTATTTATATCTTTGTTTGCGGCCTTAAGTTATAATAAATATTAATGTTGATGAGAAATTTCCTTCACTTACATCTCTTATTTTATTGGAAATTTCTCTATTCACTTATCTTTTTATTATTAATGACCGGTTATTTTAATATGGCATTTATCTTTTAATGTAATAACCGGTCATCTATATTTTAATTATATTATTACTTATTATTCATCATCACCATTATAAATAAAAGAAAAGGAAAATAAATGGTGATGATGGTCAATGTTATTAATTTCTTACTTATTACCATGGAATTTTCTATGAATAAAATCTCTTAATGAAGAAAATTCCATGGTGGTACGCCAAAATATTATAATGAAAGTCACTTATGAATAATATTTTGGCCCATTATCTTCTTATAAATCAAAATCCTATCATTTTTATAGATAGGCATGCAAAAAAAGAGTCATTATGATAGGATTTTGAGATTATAGATTATTATTTTTTCCTTCTCGCCTATCATTTTAATATTAATTACTGATGAAAAATGATAGGCGATAAATATAATAAATAAGTAATAATATAAGCCATTGGCGATGAATAATAAATAAGAAGTATATTGTAAGATCGCCAATGGCGTATAAATAATATAAGTAATAATATATGGATGAGCGATATATGAATAAGAGATATATAAATTAATATCGCTCATCATTAATAATTAATAAGAAGATAATGATTGTAAAATCCTGGAAACCTCTTCTTTGCTTGAGCACCTGTGGATTTTACAATCATATGTTTAACTTTTTATCTACTTCTCATGAAATTCCCTTTATTTTCATATCGGTCATAAGTCATCTTCTAGTCTATTATATTATATAGGGTGGCCAAATATCTTCTGTCTATCTCTTTTTCGTCTTTAGGAGGTAACCGGCCACCCCATTTATATTATATGGCTGCTATAATTATATAAGAGAATGATATTAAATTATAGCAGCATAGTATTATTATATTATTGCCGTTCTATTATTCATTAATATTATTGAACGGCAATATCATCATATTCTTTTATCTATTATGGCACAACTTATTAATATAATGATGACTTCTTAATTTAAGTTGTGCCAGATAAGAATAATATATTTAGGCGAGGTCATGTATTTCTTATTCCTTTTGTATTTCTTCGTATCTTTCCACCTCGCCTTTTAATTATTATTTATATTTATAGCCTATCATTTTATATTAAGAGATTGCTATTTAAAAATGATAGGCAACATATAATAAAATAAGAGACTAGCATATGACCTCGCTACAACTTATAAATTAAAGTAGCGATGGAATTTCCTTATCATTAATAATCACTTTTAAAAAGGAAATTCCACTTGTAATATAAAAGAAAATAATATTATGACCATCATTTTAATAAAATAAGATCACTAATAGATTAAAAATGATGGGAGTAAATAGAAAATAATCCATGAATTTCATTATAATAATAATCTCTTCAATAAATGAAATTCATGGTAAGAAAATAATAATTAATATGAATGATCCGCCAATAAGAATAATATAAATTAACTGGCGGATCAAGATTATAAATAATGATGAGGGAATTTTCATATTAATTAGTAATCTCTTATGTTGAAAATTCCCTATAAATAAAGAAATATATTATATTCATGAAAATCCACTATTAATTATAGAAATCTCTTATTGGTTGTGGATTTTCATCTATAATTTATATTAACTATGCCATGCGATCATTTGTATAAAAGAAAGATAGTAATAATTATAATCGCATGGCATCCATCATTAATTTAATCATTATCACTTATATAAATTAATGATGGTTAGTGTAATTATTTATGTCTTTTATGCTAAAATGCTATCTTTAATTTAATTTCTTAAGTAATATAAAGCATTTTAGCATATTATTCATATTATTATTTATCTTTTATATGTGGGATTGCTAAGATTTTATTGATATTTTCATTTATTGGCAATCCCACATTTATATAATATATTATGATATTTGCCGTTTATTTTCGTATAATATCTTTTATATCTTTTCAATAAAATAAACGGCAAAGATAAAGATAGAAGTAATATATGCCCTTGCTATATTAAAATGAAAGTTATTTATTATTTTTAGCAAGGGCATAAGTTAAGTTAATAATATTGCCAGGGATTTTATAGTCTATGTCTTATATTTAATAATAATCCCTGGCATAATTAATAATAAAACAATAATAATATATAGGGCACACCAAAGGTAAGAAATATAATAATGGTGTGCCCATAATATAAAAGAAATAATAATATAATATAGGAGCAACCGCAAATAAATAAAGATGATAATAAATATGCGGTTGCAGTTATAATATTATTAGAAGATAATATCACCATTTATTTATATTATGTCTCTTATCAAATAAATGGTGATAGAAATAATAGATAATAACATGCCATTTGCTAAGAAGAGATTATAAAAGCAAATGGCAATTAATAATAAGATAATAATTCTTACATATGCCAGGTTTTTTAATAAGAAATACAAATAAGAAAAACCTGGCCATTAATTTGCTCTTTTTCCGTATCCTTTTTTAAGTTTTAGAAGTATTCATGAAGTAAAAAAGAGCAAATTAATATATATTTATTATTATTTATATCTACGCCAATGGCAATTTATTAATGAAAAAGAGAACTTATTTTATGCCATTGGCGATCAATCTTATAATATCATATGATGAATTTTAATAGCTATAAATTATCTTCTTATTATTAAAATTCATCATCAATTAATATTACTTTCTACATCTCATGAACGGTTCATTTTATTTATATTTTGAACCGTGGCCATCGGCTAAGTCGTTAAGAGATTATAATCTGGCAAAAGCCTTTTATTAAAATAAGAAATTACTATAAAATTGAAAGGCTTTTGCTATTAATATTAATTTCTATCTTGATGCCTCTTATTTTAATTGATAAGGTAATAATAGAATAAAATAAGAGGCATATGAATGTAAAAGACAATGAAATCGCATTAAATTGACAGGCGATTTCCTCTTATATTAAAAGATATATATTTTATTATATTTTGCCAGGTATTTTTATGAAGCTTTATATCTTTAAAATACCTGGCATATATGATAAAGAAATATTAACTATAACCTCTAAATCGAGGATGGCATAATTTAATTTATAGTTTATGCCAAGTCAATGGCTACAGCATATATTTCTTCTATCTTATCATAAGCCATTGACCAATAATGAATAAGAAATAAATATAATATGGCCAATGGCTAGGTTCTTATCTCTTTATCTTTTTTATTAGCCATTGGCGGTGAATGGCATTATTATTATATTTCTTTTATCTTCATATTATGCCATTCACCTTATAATCTTATCTTTTATATTATTAGATGGCAAAATCATATATTTATTATCTTATTAACAGATTTTGCCATCAAGAACAATAAATATTTAATAATGAACCCTTGATTTTTATTTATTGGTGTTCTTCTTTTCTTATTTCTATCTTAAAAATCAAGGGTGAATAATATAAGATAGATAATAAATATAAATGGCCGACGGTTACGTTCATAAGATTACAAAAGGAAAGGTAAATAAATGTCGGCCATTAAATATATAGTGTACTAGCGAATGACCGTGTAACTAATAAAAATTAAAGTTACACTCATGAAATATAAATAATGATTAAATATAATGGCTTTTTTCATTAATAATCACTTGTAGGAAAAAAGCCATAATAAATAATAAAAGTAAATGGTGATAACCCATGAACCATCATTAATATTTCTTATATCTATCTTATAAATAATGATGGTTCATGATAATAATAATATAATAACTTAATATATGGCTTGCCAACTAATGAAAAGATATAAATAATATTGGCAAGCCATGAATAATAATATAATATAATAACTGCCATTTTTCTAATATTATATCTATCTTTTATTAATGAAAAATGGCAGATGATAATAAGAAATGAAGGCAAAATGCCTGATTATAAGAGATAGAAAATAGAATAGCATTTTGCCTTTATCTTTAATTTATATTATCCATTTCCAAGCAAATAAGTAAGGAATTAATATTAAAATAGCTTGGAAATGGAATTCTTATCTCTTATCCATTGATTTTCATTATAATAAGTTATCTACCTTTATGAAAATCAATGGTATTCTTTATATATTTCTACTTATCATGACTCAGCATTTAATTTATAATAAATTTGCTGAGGGTCATATGCTAGTGTATATTTTATTGTCTTTATTATTTGCCCTTTTATCTTCATTCATTATTTCTTTTCATTATAAGATAAAAGGGCATATATATTTATTATTCATTTATCTATTGCCTCCTAATTTATGATAAAAGAAATAGAATTAAATATAAATTAGGAGGCCATATAATAGATCTATGAGGTAACCGATGACCTACAAACTATTATGAATTAAAGTTTGTATCATGAGAAGTAGACCAAAAGAAATAAGAAATACCATTGAATTTTAAATAAAAGAAGTTATTATTAATATTAAAATTCAATGGTCAGGTTTAATTTATTTATAGTTAGCAGATTTTCCAATTAAAAGAGATAAAGAATGAAAATCTGCTATAACTTATTATCTAATGCCAGGTTTTTTATTAAAGAATTGCATTATAGTAAAACCTGGCATTATATTATTGAAGTTGTGGCGGGACAGAATAAATAATACCATGAAAATAGTCCCGCCATTTATTATTATATTATTTTATATATTATCTGCCATCCTATTTTATAAGAAGATGATAATATTATGGATGGCAGATTATTAATAACTTATATTTAATTATCGATCACCCATTAATTCAATTTCTATTTCTATTATTAAATGGGTGATCGTCTATAAGTAATTAATACATTTATGCCCATCATTTAATTATATGTTTTATTTCTTTTATACAAATGATGGGCATTATAATTAAGAAATAAGATAATAATTAATGTAAAGTCACCTTTATTTTTATACGAGGTCACCCTAAGATAATAAAAGAAGAGGAAGATAAAAATAAAGGTGACCATGAATCCACAGCTCATTTTATTTATATTTGCTATTCAAATGAGCTGTGATAACATAAGAAAGATATTATTTGTCATTTCTATAATCATGATGACATCTTTCTTTTAAATTAGATGTCAGGTCATAGGCTAGTACATCTATAATTTATTACGCCGCTTTTTTCCTTGGCTCCTCTTATTTTTTTCCTTAGGGAAGTAACCAGCGGCGTTATTTTCTATTCTTATTATCTCTTATCAATCACCTTTATTTTATTGAGTTCTTTTATATTAAAATAAAGGTGATAAAGAATATAAAAATATAATGGGCCAACGGTTACACTACAAAAACTAAAAAGGAGAAGATAAGAATAATGTTGGCCCTATATTATAACACCTAGAAATTGACCTGCCATTCACTATAAATAAAAGAATGGCATCCACCATGAATTTATATAATATAAATTCATGATTGGTGGTCAATTTAATAATATAAAGAGATGGAATTTTTTTCATATTAATAATTTCTCTTTTAATGAAAAATTCCCTAATAATATATAAAAAAGGAGGGACCAAAATTCAAGAAGTAATTAATATTAATTTTGGTCCCCTTATCATTAATTTGCTCTTATGGGATTTCTATTATTATATTGCAAATTAATGATAAGATATAAAGTGAATAATAGACCATTGATTTTCATTATATTAAGAGATTTCTAGTTTATGAAAATCAATGGTTAGTTCTCTTATATATTTCCTCTTATTTTAAGAGGATTGCAATCTTTAATTATAAATAGATTGCAAAGTCAATTTCTAGGTTATAATATATTCTTGTATTTGCAATTTATTATTTCCCCTCCACTTTTACCTTTGAAGTCACCTATGAATTTTCTAATAATAAATTGCAAATATATAAATGATATTATATTTTACAGGTGCCCCAGCATATTTATTTTCATTTATTATCTATCTTTTATATAAAATGCTGGGGCATAGTCTCTTATTTATTTATTCTATCATGCACCTTCATTTATTGTAATTTCTATATCTTTAATTTAAAATGAAGGTGCAAATGAATGTCAATGTCAACTAGCAATTGACCGCGATTATAATTTAGAATTAAAATAATCGCTCATGAAATATAAATAAGATATGAATTCTAAGGATTTTTCCATATCATTCTTACTTATTTGCATGGAAAAATCCTTATTATTTATTCATTCTTGGCTATTGGCATTTTATTATTGTATTTCTTCTTAACTGCCAATAGCCTATAAATAAGTAAGAATTAATATTATATTTTGCATTTATTTTATCTACCATATATTTCATTTATCTTCCTATAGATTTATATAATATTATTGCATTTATTTATTCATTGACAGGTAATTCTATATATATATTAATCATGAATCCTATATTATTATCTATCCCTCTTTATTTTATTATCTATTTATGTTATTTATTGAGGATTTAATTTAAAGAATATTATATTTTACATAAAGTGCACAGCCATTTACCATTTCTATCTTTTATAAAAAGGCTGTGCTCAATCACATGTTATTTTATTTATATCTTACTTATTTTTCTCTCTTTATTAATAGACATTTATTTGTAATTTATTATCAATCTTATAATCTTTATATCTTATGATATTTGTAAAATGAGCATTATTATTATTCATGATTCAATTTCATGATATAAGTTATAAATGGATTATTATTTTCCACCGCTAGAACGCTACCATTGGGATTTCTTGTTAATATTTATGTCTTACCTTTTCATTTGTATTCTTTATAATATTATTCATATATTGGAAATAGATTATCAATCATAAATTAGTTCATCATTATATTAGAATTATATTATTGAAGAGTTCATGAAGAGATTATTTATATTCATTATCTATTTATTATTAATATCTTTCATTTTCATATATCTTATTAATCTATTTCTGTTATTCTTATTTATATTTCTATCATATATTTCCATATCTTTCTCCTATCATTTTATAACTCATTTATAATCATTCTTATCTTTTACTAATGGGTTCCATCTTTATTATATTATTAGACAACACATATATTATATTATTATTGATGATAATATTATTAATTCAGTGTATCCTATATTATTATTATATTATTGAGTTATGTTATTATTCATATTATTATCATATATTACATTAAAGTTGGTGGTCTATTCTATAATTGAGGTCTTATTATTTGTTATCATATTAATGTATTTCTTTGGTATTCTTTTCTATCTTCTAATCATGGATTTCTTCCACATGTCATTCTATTCAGATTTCATTATTATTTATTATTATCCTTCTTTATTTTAATGTTATAGTTATTGATATTTTATTATCTTTTATTATTTATATGGTATTTATTGGATTATTCGTGATCCAGGATTTTATTGTTTTTTACGGGTGGGTTCCATCTTCATGATATTATTTATTATTTATTAATGATATTTATTATTTATCTTCCTTATTTATCTTTATTGACTAAGAAATTCATCCATAATCCATTATTTATAATTCATGTTTCTATCATATGGTTCTTTATTTATTATTGCTCTTATGATATTATTATTTACATCACAAAGAAATTCCCAAGACCACTTATATAAAGGACTGACAACCTATCCTTTTTCTATCTTATCTGCATTAATTTATATCTTAATGATAATATATTTCAATGGTAAGGATTAAAAGCTACATCATATTTCATTTATAATCTTCTATTTATTTTATAATGGTTATTCTTGTCTTTTTACCTCATCTTTTTATTCTATTTCTCTTTTTATCTTATATTTTATATCGGTATCTTCTTATTAAATTATAAAAGGATAGATATTAAGAAATACAATATTATTCATCATTTATTATTGACATTACATAGATTATTATTGGTGGTACATCTGTTAACCTCACCCTCATATTATTTCTCATCTATATCTTCTTATTTACCATTATTATTCATTAATTATATTTATTATTCAATTGTGGTATAGATTATTAATGTAGAATATTCAAGAATATGAATCCTAAATATTAAATAACCTATAGATTTCATATATTTATTCAGGATTTATTATTCGGTCTCTTTCTATATTCTGTTCCACCTTCAATTATATTATTGTTCATCAGTTATTTATATTATTAACAGATATTTCATTATTATTCTCAATCACCAGTTCACCCATATTCTTGGAATTCTTTAATCTCTAATTTTCTTTTATATGAATTAATTATTGACAGGGCACAACCTCATAATCCTAACATCTGGGTTATAACATCTAGATAATGGTCTATTAATATTTCTCTTCTATCTTCATTAATTAATATCAATCATTCATGTTCATCATATATTATTATTAATGATATTAACCTTGTAATCTTGGATGAGGTGATTCTTGGTTGACCGATATTCTATTTTTATTAATATTCTCCTCATTCTAATTTATATAAGACATCTATTTTAATTATAATGATAATATTTGTAAAAGATCAGGAATAAATTTCCTACACATAAATCTCTAGACACAGATGTAGCAGCTATAATATATTTCCTTTTCTATTATCATTATTATTTACCAAAGGCTGCTACCAAGATTATAACATTCATTATTATTTATATTAATTCATTCTCTTATATTAATTCATTGTATCTTATTCTCTTATATTATTATTATATTTATATTAACTTCTATTATATTATATTATAGATGAATTAATATATAACCTATAAAATACTAAACCTTTATATTTCTTGATATTTATTATCTATAGCTATATTATTTATTATCTATTATGATATTTTATATTAATTATCACTATTATATTATTACTTGTATTTCTTATTTATGCTTTATAGTCATTATGCTTTATTATATTTATTTTACACCATTATCTATTAAGTCTATCTTTGGCCTAATTATTATCTATTTTCTTACAGCTATTTATTATTTATAATCCTAGAATATGAATGAATAAGAACACAAAGATATTCCCATGATTTAATTTCATAATCAGTTATTTAACATATGTCTTTCCTTTATTGGATTTCTTGCATTCTTTTTCATAATCACATAACATTTATAAGAGATATTATTTATTTTCCATTTCTCTTATTATATATTACCATTATTATTATCTCTATTATTCATGGAAATTATCTATAATATTAATGTATTTTCCCATATCATATTTGTCATAAATTCTATCATGTATTTCTCCTTTTATCTATATCTTCTATTCTATTATTAACTAATGGCATTGAATTCCATAAAAAAGACATATATTCTCTTATAAAAAGGAAAGGGGTACAAAAATATTAATGCCGTATATTTAAATTAAGGTTATATTCATTCTATGGTTGAGATTTATTATTATAGATAAGATATTAATGCCATATAAGACAAATAAGTCAATATATATTATTCTTTTTCTATCATATTCATTCATTAACAATATATATTTCATCATCAATGGTTTATAATTTGTAGTCATTATTCATCATTATCATTTAATCTGTGCCACTGGCATTTTACTTTATGATTCAATATATGATTCATTCGCTAGGACTTCTAATTCATTATCATTATATTTATTATTGTATCATCTATATTTAAATTCAAAGAAAGGTCATATTTTATTCATTCATGTTATCTATTTTGTTATCTAGAAATTCATTGATATTAATTATTATTTATTGACTTATCATTATATTTAAATCTCATATTAATATATATTCTATAGAAATCTTTACCTTCATTATCTTTTATATTATATTATCATTATTTGTTATATCTTATTATTAATTCATGACTTTCATTATAATTTATATTCATATCCTTCATATTATTTATCATTTGTATTCATCATAAATAAATATATATTACCTTATCATTATCATTCTATCTTATAAATCTATATTACTTCTATTTATATTTATTATTCCTATTTTCTATTAAAAGATATTGACAAACCATGGATTATTAATGTCTTGCAATCCTTTCCTATCAATTACATCTTATTGTTGAAGAATGAAAGGACATAAATTCTATGTTATCGTATCTTCTATATCTTTAATAATAATTCCTTTTTATTTAATGAGGTTCACTCTATTTTATGGATAACTCTATTAATTTATAGATGTTATTGGTAATCTAATATTATTGACCATATAATTCTAGATCATATTAACCGATTATTTATTATCATATTATGTTTTACTAGTCTTTTATAATATAATTCCATTAACATTTATTTTATATTCATTTATTCAGATTTATTCCTTAGGGCCTAACCGATAAACCTTAATATTCTTATCTATTATCTTATCTATTATATTATTGATGATTGATGACTTAAGTTCTTACAACATTGACTGCCATTATCCTTTTATTTGGTCTTCTGTATTTTATAAGTGAATAATATTATTCTTCTTATCTATAAAATTAGTAGGCATTTATTTGCCATCACATTTATTTAAGTTATTCCACCATTATTATTGACATCTTATATTATTTAATTATTATTACCATAGAAATTTCTTCAGGAAAGTCATAATCGGTTAACCGGTGGTTCCGTCTTCTTGAAAATATATATTCTGTTATCTATCTTATATTATTATATCCTTATCATTTATAATTAGGTTTAGATTATTAAAAGACTACTCCTAAATTAAGAGATATTATTAATTCATATTATATTATCATTAGTTGATTTTATTCTTATATTATTCTTATTTTATTCATGTTATTTCTTAATGTCTATTTTCTCCAAGTCACTAACCTGCCACGCCGCCTATCACTTTTTAATTATTTATACCTCTTTTTCCTATTCGCGATCACACTGACATATTATTCATGGAATTTATTGGTTAACTTTGGTGATCGCACATGATCATTCATATTATGTATTTCTTATTGACATCTTATATTACTTTATGATTCATTATTTTGTGTTAACATCATATTATTATTTATTCATAAGATATTTCACATTAAATATTTATTGTCTATTTATCTTTTGTATTCATATCTTTCACTTATTGTTCAGGAATTAATTAATAATATCATCTTTTATTATTTCCTTTATTACAAATTGTGTGATCATTGTCTACTAATTCATTTTCATTAGGATTACATTATAAATAAGATAGAAATTCTTACAAACCCACTATTCAATAATTTCCTTCTTGTTTTACTTTATTATATAACCCTTAGGTAAAAATAGGAGATTACAACATTTATTTCTTTCATTTATTCTTGCTATCTCTAATTATATTATAATTCACTTTATGGTTCATATTTCTATCTTACGATATATCGCTAGGACGCTGGCACACATTGGTCAATCACTCTTACAATCTTTCATTTATCTTTCATTATTATTAATCTTTTCCTTATGGTTGTAGCTATAATCGCTCATTAATATAATTTCTATTATCAATTAAAAAGGCTTTGTGGGACCGATTACCGCTACAAAAGGATAAGAAGAAAATAACAAAGCCATGAATGATATTTAATTTATTGTATTTATGGGGATTTCTATTATTTTCCAAGTCTTTTAATTAATATCAAGAAATCCCCAAATAATAATATAGAAATTAATGATAGGGGAGACAATAAGAGAGATAAGATATAAAAAATATAATGTCTCCCAAAATATATAGTGACTAGGGCGAAGCCGAGTAATAAGAGTCTATTGATACGAATGAAATATAATTATGATTTTTACCAAGTAAATAAAGGCCATAAGGTAAAAATCATAACATCTAATTAATAATTTCTATCTTTATCGGTTGTAGCTGGGGTTCTTACAATTTTATTCGTAACTTTCCAACATCAGGTTCTCCAGCTACAACCGTGTAACACCTTATGACTGATATTATCTTTTGTCTCTTATTTTTATCAGTCATAATGGTGTTTATATCTCTTATTTACTTATTTCTTATATCTCTTATCTCTCAACAAATGAATGACCTACAGACAGAAATCTTTCCAACAACAGGCATTCATTTGTTGACCCTTTTTATTACTTTACATTTATTTGCCACTTATTTTCTTATGTCTTTCTAGTATCTTTTAATATAAAAATAAGTGGCAATATAATAATTAATCGTGATCGCGGATGACCTTCTAATACTAAAAAAGCTGAGGACAACCAAAATGCGATCACTAATATTATAATGGTGTTAACCTTAAATTAAATTCACTTTCTTCGTATATAGAGACGTCCCAAGAGATGAAAATAAATTAATGATAACTTTCTTTTAATTTATTTTCATGGACACAACCTCCAAACACCATAAACTAGAATGTTATTATGCGGTTTTT
The DNA here is from genome assembly GCA_963970005.1 of Durusdinium trenchii. Taxonomy (NCBI): domain Eukaryota; class Dinophyceae; order Suessiales; family Symbiodiniaceae; genus Durusdinium; species Durusdinium trenchii. Next base: position 40,529 of record CAXAMN010020891.1, on the reverse strand, counting down.
GACACCGCACATCCATTAAATTTTATTGTAAAATATAATTTAATGGCCTTTATCTCTTATTCTCTATGAATTTTACTTATGATGGAATAAAATGAAATAAAAGTAAAATTCAAGAATAAGATTATAATTAATAAAAGATTGCAATTCTTTAAATGAAAATTAGAATTGCAAGATAGATATAAGAAAACCATGAATGTACCATCATTTTAATTTATGAATGAAAAGAAATATAATTAAAATGATGGGGAATGAATAGGAAATCGAGGGTGAACAATCTCATAAAGACAACTTACGACATCTCCCTCGATTTCCAGGATTCTTTCTTACCTTTAGGATTCTTCTATTTATATTTCTCTTTTTTATAATGAAGAATCCTATAGGCATAAGAGATAAGAAAGAATCCATATATAAGAAATCTCTCCCATCACCATTTATTTTATTGAATTTCTATATCTCTTAATTAATAAATGGTGATGGGCCCATTGGCATAAATTATTAATATCTTATCTATCTTATATGCCAATGGCACTATTATTATTATCTTCTTATATGTTGTGCCCTCTTTTTCTATTTCTTTTTATTATAAGAGGGCACAATAATATATAATTTACTTCTATCTTTACCCCATATTTTATATTAAGTAATCACCATAATAAAATATGGGGTAGATATAAGAGATATGAATGCCATAAATTAATGCATCCTTTTCTTTTATTAATTTATGGCATAATATAATAGATTAATGACCGCCAACATATTTTATATTTCTAAATGGCGGTCCTATAATATTCTATTGCTGCTATAATTTTAGCAGCTTATTATTCTATTTCTTATGCTCATAATTCATTCGCATTTTACCCTTTTATTTTTATTGGGTAAAAGGCCATATGCTAGTCTATTATAATTCTTGGCCTTGCAATAAATCCTCCCCTTTTTGTAATTTCGTGTGTAACCGCAAGGCCATTTATTTTAATCCTTATGCCATTGCATTTGTAAATAATAAATAGAAGATAAAAATAATGCAATGGCATTATCAATAATATATATTCTCTTTATCATATGGCCTTTATCCACAATAAGATATTAAATTAATGATAAAGGCCATATTAATATTATATTCTAACTTATATATTCCCGCCTATTTTTGCAAGATATAATTTATATTAATGAATAACAAAAATAGGCGGATAGAAAGAATATAATGTATTAACAACCTAGCCATTGACCATGAATGCATAAAAAATAAAAGCATTCATTCCGCCTATTTAATTATAATTAAATATTTGGCGGTCAATGTCATATTAATATTATTACCAGCATTAATTTAAATAAGAAAAACCATAATAAATTAATGCTGGACCATCTATCTCTTACTTTACGCCCTTTAAATATATGGGCTAGATAATAAAATAATAAGAGATAGATGGTTAATATTTGTATCTTCCATAATGAAATTACATATAAAATCTCTTATTAATTTCATTATGGTATTTCTTTATTACTTACCATTCATCTCTTAAGATAAAAGAAGAGGATATAGATAAGAGATGAATGGTAGATATATTAATTAATGATGAAATTTCTTAATGTCTTTCCTTTCCTTTGCTCCTTAAGAAATTTCATCCAATATGACCGATTAATTCATCGGATTCCAACTTTATTTTTATATGTTGGAAAGTCAATTGCTAGTGGTATATTCTTATTATTTAGCCCTCTTATTTTTATTGATCTTATGGGATTTCTTTAATAATAAAATAAGAGGGCATATAAGATGATATAATATTGACATGGCATTTTCTATTAAATTACTTATGAAAATGCCATTTATTTATCTTTATAGGCAGGGTTTTTTAATAATAGAAATATCTTTAATCTAAAAACCCTGCCATGTTTAATAATAATCCATGAATTTCATCTATAAAGAGATTACTAATAATGAAATTCATGGTAATAAATAATATAAATGCCATTGATTTTTAAGATAGAAAAGATATTATTAATAAAAATCAATGGCCCCATGAATTTTACTTATGGATTACTTCTTTAATTGTAAAATTCATGGCAAGACATACATTCTTTTATATTACATGATGTCCCACTTTAATTTATTTATGTGGGACAGGCCATCGGCTATGTCAATTATTATCTTATTTTATGCCGATCATTCCATTTCATTTATATCTCTTTTTATTATTAAAGAATGATCGGCAAACATGATAAGATATAGACTAACCCATGACCGCGGTTGAATATTAAAATTAAATCAACCGCTCATTGAATAATAAGAATAGAAATTATTCACCCGCAATAAAATTAAAGGGTGAATCATTGTATTATAAGTATTAAATTAATATAAGAGTAAAATTCTTTAATCTGTAAGATAGAATTTTACATGGAATAACATATAACCCATTGATTTTATTGTAATTTGCTATATCTCTTTCATTAATAAAATCAATGGGAATGAATAATAAGTAAAAACCCCGCCATCATGAAATATTTAATGGCGGCATATTATTGTTTATTATTTATATTATAAGATTTATCGGTTAAATATAAAATAGAATGAAGTAAACACAGATATAACCGATAAATCTCTAATTCATATATTATCTCTTATCTATCTTCATGAATTATATTATTATTCTCTTTTATATCTTATATTTATAATTCATGAAGATATAATCTCTTATTTATCATTCCTTTTCATATTGAGTCTTTATTTGTAATAAATGAAAAGGAATGAAAGATATAAAATAAATGGCTAGGCTATAGGGAAAATAGAATAGAATATTAATAAGCCTAGCCATAGAATGAATATAAATAGACTAACCATTGACCGGCAATCTATTATTAATTAAAGATTGCCTCAGCTATTAATTTTCAATTAATTTGAGCTGCTGTAACTTAAGGGATATGAATTTTAATGATGGTAAAATTCATATGGTCTGGTCACTAGGGCAAAATGCTAAGTCATGAAGAAATTTCTATTTTATTATAGCATTTTGCCCCCCATCAATCATCTATTTTATATATCTCTTATTTATGATGATTGATGGGTTATCTTCTTATTATTAATCATTCATTTTCCTATCATATATCTCTTAAATTAAAAGGAAAATGAATGACCATAAGAAAGAAATTATATATTATCCATTATCCACCAATTTTATATCTTATATTCATTCATTTTGGTGGATAATGGGGCCAAAAATATTAATAAATTACTAGCATATTTTTGGCCTATCAACCATTAATTTTATTGATAAGAAGTGAATAAGAAATAATACAATAAAATTAATGGTATTTCTCTTATAATCTCAGCCAAAATTTATGGCTGTAACAATATATTAACCACTAAATCGCGGATCGCCTATTTTTATTTATGAAGATAGGCGAGGCCATATGCTAGTCATTTACTTATATTATTACGCCGCTATATTATTTGGTCCCTTTTTTATTTGTGAAGACTGACCAGCGGCGTTATATTCTTATTAATAATGCCCACTTTTTATTTATTACTTCTTTATATTAAAAGTGGGCATGAAAAGAATAAATAATTCCACTAGCAGATGACCTGGCAAACATCATTAAATTAAAGTTTGCCATGTGATCACTTGTAGAAAATGAATAAGAAATGAGTGACCAAGCCTTTCAATCTTTGGAGACACCATGACCACTGTTGATGATTGAAAGGCTTGGATGAGATATAAAAGATAATACAAATTAAGAGACACATTGGCCAATATTTAATAATTTCATTCTCTTTATAATAAATATTGGCCAATCTATAATTAATATATATTATCATTGACTTGCAATTTGCTTTTATTTACCTTTTCTTTTAATAGCAAATTGCAATATTTAAAGTCAATGTCAAGGATTTATATTAATGGGCCAACTATCTTTACCGTATCTTTTTAATCTTGGACGTGCCACTGTTGGCCCAGATATTATTATATTATATGCGGTTTTACTTCATTTATATTTATTGTCTTTTCATTTAATGTAAAACCGCATAATAGATTATATAAAGAGATAGCAGATGACCCCACAACTATTTAAAATTAAAGTTGTGGTCCCAAGAATTTATTAGCTATTAAATTCTTGGCTATCTTATAATAATTAATGGGAAATTTCTTAAGAAATTTCATGCTTACAGGATTCTTCATTCTAATTCTATAGGTGATTGATGAGAATGAAGAATCCATATCTTTTAATTCATTCATGTTTTTTATCTTTTATTACCTTTATAATCCTAAAGGATGAGGAAATCTTTATTTTATGAGAGATTTCCGGTCAACTGCTAGTCCTATATTTTAATCATGGTATTTGCTATTTATTTTTGTCGGTCGCTTTTTACCTTTCCAGTCCCTTGAATCTTAGGAAATAAATAGCAAATACATATATATTTTTATCTATTATTATTGCTGTTGACCTATCTTTAACTTTCAAGAACTTATATTAATGAAGGTCAACAGCATATTATTACTTATATTGATGCCCTTTATTTTTCCTTATCATCTTATATAATTAAATAAAGGGCATCATCTATTAATATTATATTCTATTTTATCCGCCAAGATTAATATTATATCTTCCTATCTTTTAAATCTTGGCGGTAATAATTATAATAAGAAGATATTGGATGAAAATTAATGGAGAAATCTCTTAATATTAATTTTCATCTTATATTATTCATTCTTTGGCCCCACTTTTATTATTTATAATTGCTGTTTCTTTAATTAAAAAAGTGGGGCTTATGTTATTAAATGATAAAATATAGAGTAACCCACAAATCGTCGGCTATATAATTAGTAGCCGAGTGCGAACAAAATGTGAGCTCTTATAATAAAGAAATAACAAATATTTTCCCTTTTGTATCTTAAGGAATGAATCCCTGGGAAAATATTTGTAATATAAAAGAATAATATGCGACCAACCAATAAACACCAATAAATATAAATGGGTTGGTCGCTATATCTTATATTCTTTATCTTCTTATCATGGATTTTTAATATTAGTAATCTCTTTTACTTAAAAAATCCATGATTAAGTTATAATTAATATTGCCCACCAATAAATTAAGAGATGGTGGGCAGAATAAATAAGAAATAGATATTGCCATTTTATTTTTAGTAATCTTTTATTATAAAATGGCAATATCCACCATGGATTTTATCATAAAAGAACTATCATTAAATAAAATCCATGGTTATATCTCTTTATCTATGCAGGATTTCTATTAATTATTCTCTTATTTTATAATGAAATCCTGCATATTATTATATTATTTATATTATTTTCCATCGCATTATATAAAGAAAAAGGAAGGGACATCCCATGCGATGGAAAATGGATAAGAGATAATTCCTTCATATTTTTCATTCTTTGGTTCCTTTTTTACCTTTTGTACCTTCCCAGAGCTTATAAGAATGAAAAATATGATATTAAATTATAGATTGCACCCTTAATTAAAAGAAAAGGATATATAAATTAAGGGTGCATCATTCTCTTATATATTGCCCCTTTAGAATAAAATAAAAGTGAATATAAATTAAAGGGGCAATATGAGAATGAAAATATAATATATAAAATACTATGGCAAAATGAATTAAAAGAAGAGATTATTTATATTATTCATTTTGCCCTGGCACACCATAAATAATAAATATAAAAGATATAAAATATGGTGTGCCAGATAATAGATAATATATTTCATGGGGATTTCTTTAACTTGAAGAGATTACTATTTTAATAAAGAAATCCCCGCCAAAATGTCAAGATAGAAGTAATTTTAATGATATGACATTTTGGCCATGAAAGTAATAAAAGTAAATGATAAGTTGACCATTAATTTCATGGTCATATTTCTTCATATCATTATGCTCTTATCTTAATCGCACTCATCACCAACTTATGTGATGACGATTTGTGGGTTAACCTATAGATTTAATCATTAATATTTATGCCATTTAATTATAAAAAGAAGTGGAAATATTAATTAAATGGCATATAATTCATCATTTATTGATATTATTTATTATTTATTTCTGCAGCAGATTTTAATATCTTATGCTGCATTATTTACTTTAATTATAAATGATGAATTATAATTAACTTTTCTTTAATATCTAGGCCAGCGGTCACACTTCAAATACTAAAAAGCGAGTGAACAGAAATTAATATGCTGGCCTAAATAATTCTAGCCTAGCCTGTCTATCCGCATTTTTTGACAATGCGATCATTAAATTTACCCTTAAATTTAATGACAACACATGAATTTCTCTATCATGAATTTTATAAAAGTAAAATTCAATGAAGAAATTCAAATAATAAAGAAAATGATGAATGAACCCCACTTTTTTATTATCTATCTCTCTTATTTTATTAAAAAAGTGGGGGGAATGAATAATAAATGAAAGGGCGAAAATTAATTGTCAATCACTTATTATTAATTTTCGCGGTGACTGCCATCATTTTTAATCTATCTCTTTTCTTTAATTAAAAATGATGGATTATCTTCTTATTAATGGATTTTGGAGTTTAAGAGATTTTTCATATTTCCAAAATCCATTATATATAATTACTTCTTTTATAATTTGCAAATGATTGCCACTTTAATTTTTGTCTGTGGCAAGGTCATTTGCTAGTTGTTAATATATTATTCTCTTATGATGGCATTTTATAATATTAATAACTTAGCAAATAAAATGCCATCATATAATCTCTTATTATTAATGCTTTTGCTCTCATGAAATCTCTTTATTAGCAAAAGCATATATTTCTTAATCATATTTCTTTATATTAAATGGGCTTTTTCTTATATATCTTATTCTCTTGGAAAAAGCCCATGATAATAATATAATATTCTTGGCACGCCATATTTTATTTAGTCTATTATTTATAGCCTGGCGTGCCAATATTAATTATTACTTATTTATTATTATTCGCCAATGCCATCTATTTATATTTCTTATTTATTATTGGCATTGGCATATTATTAATTATTATCTTATTATTGGCCCATCTTTTAATAAAATAATATGAATAATAAAGATGGGCCATATATTAATTATTAGAAGATATTATCCACCATCATTAATATTATAAAAGATGAATAGCAAATATATTAATGATGGTGGGGATGATTGCCAATATATTATTTCTATCTTTTCTTTATGGCAATCATCCATATATTAATTTATTATATTATTCTATTATTATTTATTACTTATCATTCATGGATTTTATCAAGAAATTATTAGTAAAATCCATGAATTCATATATTCTTTTATCTTACTTATTCCCGCCTAATTTTCTATTATGAAAAGGCGGATAGCAAACTTTTATTATTATATGTTTGCTAGGCCATAGGCTAGCCTATTAATTACTTATTATTTATTTCTTGTCTTATGGCAATTTATATATTATCTTTGCTGTAATTTCATTAATATAAATTGCCATAATATAAATAGTCTCTTCTTATAAGCAAAAGTCAATTAAATAATAGAATATAGCAGCCAAGAAATATAAATTGCTGCATTAATATATTGACTTTTGCTATATCATTTCCTTTTAAATTAAGGGGGCAGTGGGACAGCAAATAAGATAAACAAAAAGGATACAAAATAATTAACTGCCCCCCTATAAATAATGGACTTACAATCGCAAAGTTGCGAACACTTGGCAACTTTCATTATAATGAAAATCTTTAACTATAAGTAGATTTTCAATGGAATAACATAAGGGCAAAATTAATTTCTGTTTCTCTTATAATTAATTTTGCTAATGGTATCTTCTTCATTCATCTCTTATTATAATAGCAACCTATAAATTTATGGTTGCAGAATAAATAAAATAAGAGATGAATGTAAGACTAAGAAAAATCCACTATTATATAATTCTCTTCTTTCCGTGGATTTTTCTATCCTTTTCTTTATCATATTCCACCTATAATTTTATTATAATAAAATTGGTGGATGATCGCCTTTCATTTTTATATGGCGATCAGGCCATCGGTAACATCATATATTCTCTTATTATCTTTTATTGTTAACGATGGCCATTAAATAAGATATAAATTAATAAATAGGCCATCGTCTCATTAATTTATGCCAACCTTTATTTATTATTGGTTGGTCGATGGTCTATTTATAATAAGGGAAAATAGAAAAGGCTTATGACACCTGAATAAAATTCCACCTATAAAATCACTTCTTGGTTGTGGAATTTTATTACCTCTTCTTTTCATTCTTCTATCTACCTCTCATGATAATGACTTTAATTTTTACTGTCATTAGGTCATCGACTAGGCGTTAATAACTTATTCTTTAATTCTTGGCCTTTCATCATAAAATATTAGAAAGATAAATGAAAGGCCAATAATAAAATATATATTAATTACAACGTAGCCGTTGCCCTTCATCACTATTATAAATGAAAGTGATGAATCATGAAATATAAATATAAGTAAGAAATAAATATAAAAGCCCATGAAATTAATGGGCTGGAAAATAAGAGATTATAACCGCCGATTAAAATAAAAGAAGAGAATGAATCGGCGGTCATGAATAATATAATATAAATAATATGGCTTTTATCTTAATTATAATCTCTTAATAGATAAAAGCCATATAATGATAAGTAAATAATAATATATGTTGCACCCAATTAAAAGAGATAGATTATAAATGAGGGTGCAACATATAAATGAAATAAGATATGAATTAATAATATAATGCCAGTTCTTGATAATAATCATATATTTTCTAGAAGACAAGAACTGGCATGGAGAATGCATTTCTATATTTTTAGAATAAAAAAGAAATGCATAATATAAATAATCTCTTATTGGAAAATCCACCATTTTTATATATTATTTTATATCTTATTGTTGGTGGATTTTCTATATTCTTTATTATTCCAGCATTTTATTATATGAATCACTTATTAAATAAAATGCTGGTTATATATTATTTTCTTATCTTTTCCCGCCTTTAGGATTCATAAGTTATTTCTTTTATCCTAAAGGCGTAATAATATATATTTCTTAATCACCTTGCCTTTTTTATTAATATCTTTCATGTATTTCTTTATTATAAAAAAGGCAAGGATATTATATTATTATCTTATATTCTTGCCATCATTTTATATTTAAAGATTACTTATATTATTAAAATGATGGCAAATATCAATAATTATTTATATCTTATATCGCCAATTGCCATTATAATATTATTCTCTTATCTTTTGGGCAATTGGCATAATAAATAATACATAACTTTGCCCTTCATTTACATTTAAAAGAGAATTGCTATATAAAAATGAAGGGCAATATATATTTTTCTTAACTTATAAATGCCAAAATCCACTAATAAATATCCTCTTTTTTATTGCATGCCATGGATTTTGGCATTATATTAATTATTTTATTATTTATATATTATATTTTTATCTATTATCATGGTATTTTCTATAATTAAAAGAGAATTCCATGATTAGAAAATACCATGAATTATTAATATTCTTTTATTTCTTGCCAACGGCCATTTACTTATATTTTATTGTTGCCGTTGGCGATTTCTTTTATATTATAGGATTTTTCCTATGGGCTTGTTATTACTTGGAAAAATCCTTGTCTTTTATTGTAATTTCTATAATCATGACATTGACTTTAATTTTTAATGTCAATGGGTCAATTGCTAGCTTATAATTTAATATCTTTCCCGTATATTTTTGTAACCTTTTTTACTTTTCTCTATTCAAAAATATACGGATGACATCATAATATAGCATTCATGGCCCCATTTTTATTTAAAAGATTATAAAGATAATGAAAAAATGGGGCCAAAGATGATAAAATATAGACTAGCCTATGACCCTGCTATCAATTAAAAATTAAAGATAGCAGTGTGATCACTAATAGATACATGAATTATAAATAACCGTTCACCCTTATTATCACAGCTTAAAATTATTGCTGTTTGTGGGTGAACGGAATAAAATAGAATAGAGGAAATCGAGTGACGAGACGATACGAAAATTCCTGGAACTCGATTTCCCAGTGACAGCGTAGGCAAAAATCTTAAGAATTAATATTTTTGCTCCCTTTCTTTTACTTTAATCTATAATCATGACGTTCACTTTTAATTTATAGTAGTGAACGGGCCAATTGCTAGTACTATATATTTTATATCTTTCACCAGCATATTATTATAAATGATAAGATACAAATATGCTGGTGATAATAAATAATAAGTAAATACCAATGAATTTTATCTAAAAGTAATTTCTATCTTATAAAATTCATTGGTGGGCCGCTCCTTAAGAGATAATAAGATAAAAGAAGTAATAATAGATGAAGGAGCGGCCATAAGTTCTATTTAATATTATATCTATCTTCTTATTATAAATGGCAACCGTATATTTTAAGGTTGCAGAATGAATTTATATTATCTTTTATCTACTGGCCTTTTAATCTATATGAGATTTCTTTATTATTAAAAGGCCAGTCTATATATATTTATTATTAATTATCTGCCATTGGCATTCTTGTAAAATCTCTTAATCTCTTATTATTATTGCCAATGGCAGTTTATATATTATATTATTTCTTATATCTATCGCCTATTAATTTTATTGATAATTAATAGGCGGTATATTCTATTATTAACTGGCCATAAATTTTAACATGGTATTCTTTATATAAATTTATGGCCATTAATCTTACTTTTATCTTATATTATGCCATTCATTTATCTCTTAATTTATCATATTAAAATGAATGGCATATTATTAGTTATTCATGATGGATTTTATTATGTTTACCTTCTCTTTTTATTTATAAAATCCATCATGGTATTTCTTAATATCAGTCTTTATTATTATCAAATGATCGGATATTTAATTTCTATTTTATCCGAGGTCATTTGCTAGCTCATAATGTCTTTCTTATTAGCAAAAGCTTATTTATTTTACTTATATTTCTTTATTATTAATAAGCTTTTGCATGTATTTCTTATCATTCATTATGCCATTGCATCTTTTAATTAAAGCAATGGCAAATATTATAATAAATCTCAACCTCTTCGTATATAGTGACTTACGAGATATGAATTGAAATTAAGAATTAATTCTTAATGAAAATGAATGGTTCACTCTCCAAAAGGCATAAACTAACCTGTCAATGGGCCATCTTTGACATGGCCAATCATCATTAAATTAAAATAAAATGAAATGCAATGTAATTTAATGATGATAACACATGCATTTCTTTATATATTAATTTGGGAAATTACAAATTAATATAAGAAATGCAATAATTTAATATTATTAGCAGCAATTTTTATTATAAGAGATTACTAATTTATTAAAAATTGCTGCCATGTTTATAATCTTATCATGAATTTTACTAATGAAATCTCTCTTTTAATGTAAAATTCATGATATCTATCTTTTAATCTATCATATGGCTTTTTATTTAATAGTGACTTTTCATTATAAAAAGCCATATGTTGGTCATCTTCTTATTATTCATTCTGCCCACCATTTATTATTATTTGTGGGCTATATATTAATTATTAATAAGAAGATGACAGGAAAGACTTCACCATTAATTTTTATATAGCAACCCTAAAATTAATGGTGAGTACTTCATTTTATTTATTTATCTACAAGTGTTCACACGCTCACTTTTATTTTCATAAGTGTTCGCGGGTCAATGGCTAGTTGACAAGGAATAACATGATAGTGGATTTTAATTATATTCTTTTCCATATCTTTTTAATATTAAAATCCACTATATATTAATGTCTTTATTGTTGGCAAAAGCCTTATAATTTAGCATTAATTTCTATTATATTAACAGGCTTTTGCAATATATAAATAAGAATATATAACCCCAGAATTTATTCATGAATTATGAAAAAGATACCGTTAATATTAATAAATTCTGGGGGAATAAATAATATAAGTAAAAGATAAATGTATTAATGACCTAGCCTATCTATTTTATATAAATTAATGTTGCTAGGTCATTATATCTATTGTTTATTCGGGAATTTCCATTAATATATTTCTATCTTTTCATATAAAGAAATTCCCGATTAATATATTAATAATATAGACTAGCCATTAGCCCAAAAACCTATATTAAATAAAAGGTTTTTGTCCTCTTCAAAATTATTATATTTAATTTTGGTTAAGAGGTCATATAATAAGAGAATGATGGCAAAAATATTAATGTTGGTCTCTGGAATATTTTTGCCCTAACAATCACTTATTTTCTTTTATATAATGGTCTTGCAATATTTTAATTCATGAAAACTCTCTTTTTAATTAAAATATTGCCATGAATTATATCTTATTTCTTTAATCTATTATCCAGGATTTCATTGTAAGATCTTAAGTGGAATAACATGATGAAATCCTGGATATGAAAATAAATGGTATCGTTCATGAAGGTTTCAATCATATGGTCTCTTTATCCTTCATGAACGATTATGAATAATATTTATATCTAGGAAAAACTGCCATGAAGAAAGTCATATTTTAATATTGCAGTTTTTCCGTCTATTTATTTATTATTGATGATGAAATTTAATGTAAAGAAGAAATAAATAATAAATTTCATCATCCACTTTTATTATCTTATCTGCATTTTTAATCTATTATATATTTTCATTACTTGTAGATTAAAAATGCAATGTCTTTTATTATTTATTCAGATTTTTCCTATCATAAGTAATTTAAATGGAAAAATCTGCTATATATTAATTATATCTACTTATCATGAGGTTAACTTTAATTTTAAATGTTAACCGGTCAATGGCTAGTTCATATAATCTATTATACGCGGCATAAATAATAATGAAATATCAATAAATAAAATGCCGCGTTCATTCACTTATATATCTTATATTACTTATATTACTTAAATTCAAGGGTTTGCAATATTATTAATTTTCATCTTATTTTATATATTGCAAACCCAAGTAAATAAGAGATATATGTGCCCTATATTTTAATATGAAGAAAACCACAATAATATAATTAAAATATAGGGCATATTATTAATACATTACTTTTATATTATTGGCCAACGTATAGAAGATATATATTAAAATAAACGTTGGCCAACATATCAAGAAAATAAGAGATATATCTTTTATAATGTAATCACCAGCATTAATAAATTATAGGTGAAATGACATATGCTGGTGATTATAATAATGAAAACATAAAGATAAATTAAAATAGAGGTTAACACCAATTGGCATAGCAAAAAAATAGAGGATTTATAATTAATTTCTGTCTTGTGGACCTTTCCTTTTCGTAATGAATGATTTTGTCTTTGAAGTCTTAAATTATTTCCTCTTCATGATATTCTTTATTAATTAAGATGTAAATGAGGTAATCGACAGTGAATAATAATATGATGATAAATATAATGGAATAAAGAATAATAGATAATGAACAACCATGAATAATGAATAATAAAGCATGAATAATAATAATATTTGCTATAAGATCTTAGGAGAAGAAAATGATGATATAAATTATATGACAAGACCTAGCATTTTAAATCATGTAATGTCAATATATGAATTATTGTCTTATGGAATTTATTTAATAAAAAGGATAGGTAGATAATAATTTAATTAAGATATGACAAATAATTATTAATATAAGATATAAAATGCTATGGGGAAGACAATAAGATAAAGAAAAGTTGATATTAATTAATGCATTAGTTGATAAGGTACAGCCATTAAGTTGAGAGAGAAAACCCTGAATATAAGAAATACATATTATTGAAGAATAATCTCCTATACAAATAATATAATAGAGAATTATTCCATAAACGATTATTAGAAGATAATGAAAGTAAGAATGAAATAAAAGAGTAAAAGAAATATATTAATATTATGGTTTTTACCCTATGGTCTTCTATAATAATATTTGGGAGGTAATAATAGATATAGATTATTCAGCATAGATGGTTAACATATATATCATTAATTGAATAGATTACTAAATGAAATAGAAATAAATTATGCATGACAGGTTTTAAATGAAATAACTGCAACCCTAAAGATAGAATGAAAAATAGAGGAGATGATTGATAAGAATTATATATAAGAAAAGAATCTGATAATAAAAGCAAATGATATAATAAAAGATGGGACAGTGTGTGAGCAATATATTAATGAAGGATAGTAAATAATAATAACAGATATATAAATTAAGGAGAAGATAAATATAAATAATGAATAAATATAAAGCATTAGAAAGATATGGAAAGAAATGTAAGACAAAGCCATGAATGATTAACTGCTATAATCTAAACCTAAATAATTAAGACAGACATTAAGCATTTCCCACATTAATAATTTGTACCACCACATGTTTATTTAAGTTGTAGCAGATTTTATATCATTCATGTTCATAGGTTTACAGGATTCTTGATAATAGATAGACCACATATTAATAACTCAGCCTTTTTTATTTATAAATGATATTCAAGATAAGAGGATAAATAAATGATACGTAAAAAGCCACCGCGATAATCTAATATAATTATTCGTGAATCAAGATATCATTAATTAATAAGATAGACAATAGATAATAACATAGCATGAATATAAGATTAAATATAAATGACATGAATAGACAATATATTTTACAGGAGCTATAAACCATAAATAATAAATAACAATAATGATAATAATAATGTATGAAAATAATAATCAATAATGAATAATAACCCCTTTTAATAATAGAATTCTAAATGTAAAGTAATAAATAATATAAAATAAGGCATTAAAATATAATGCTATGGCATGAGAATGAATTAATGAAAACAAGAACTTATATGAATAAAATACAATGATGATAGCATAAAAGCAAAATATATATAGATAATGAATTCTTATTATATTTCCTCTATTATTTGTCTATTATATATTAGATTATTGTGCAGAGGTTATTAATATAATAGATAATAAATGAATGTAAATAAATTATCTACCATGAACCATTAATTGATAAAGGTGGAAGAATTATATGTCATCATTATATTATTACTAATTCCATGATAAAGACAATGATGGATAACATGATAGAAGAATATAATAACTACTATAAATTAAATAACTATATAAATAGCAAAGACATTATCATTCATAAGATATAAATAAATAGCAGATATAATTCATGAATATAAGATACAAGAGTGAATATAAATGATAAGAGAATTAATATAAGAACTCAATGAATGAATGAATAATATGAATGAAAGAAATAGAAGAGAATATAATATAATGAAGAAAATAAGATTAACAATAGATTCCAAAGACAAGGATTAAATTATAAGGTGTAGATTTTTATAGATGAAATAAATATAATAAGACATGGCAGATAATAATTAAATAGATGATGGACTGGATGCCACATGAAAGATACGAATTCTTTATATTAAAAGATAACAAATAATATAAATTATACAGATGTTGGTGTACGTAAGAAATTCTATTCAGTCTCTTTTACTAAAGTGATTATTAAATATAAGGTTTTAATATTAAGTGTAAGAATGAATATAATATAATTAATTACTTCTTATTTGTTATGAGATTATAGATTAGGAAATTATGCCGCTATAAAGTTAAAAGAGGTGGAAAAGATTAAAAACGCCTGATGGTAAGTCAATGATTGGATGATAACTTCCTGATTATTAATGATTATTAATGATGAATAGGTTTCTAAATGTATAATAGATTAAATGACCATTGGATAAAATAAATATAATTAGATGAAAATAATAAACCATTATAATATTAATAGATGATAATAGAATTAGAAGATAATTGAAATAATTGGAAGCAAGTGGCATTTCTTTGTCAATTAATGTGTCTTTCTTCTTTAATGTCAAAATAATATAAGATAATAATTAAAATAGCATAAGAACTAAATGAAATAACATGTGAACTACTTCATTGATAGATGAAAAGGATAGGAAAGTTCACCAATAAATACCAAGTGATCGATAACTTTCATGATAATAAGAAATACAATGATGGAATTTATTAATATGTGCTATTTAATTATAGAAGATAGATAATAGAAATATATAATGAAATATCTGTTAATAGAAAGTTATCGGCCGGTTGGTTAGTCCCTATAGTTAATGGAGAATTTAATATTAGAAATGAATAATAAGTAATAGCAAAATAATAATGATATAATGAATAATATAATATAAATGAATATCAAGGATTATTTAATATAAAATGATAATATCTGATAAATCTTATAGGCTGTAGAAATAATAGATATAATGAATTAATAACTGACCTATAAATATATGGGTTATTTTATGCCATTTTGTCTAAAGATAATAATCGATAATTGAATGCCATAAATAAATGTAAATAAGATATATAAAAAATGATAGGTATAATGAAAATATGGAAGAGATGAATTATAAGATATTAATATTTACCATGAATAGAATAAATAAGATCACTAATATATTAATATAGAAGACCATGAAAGGGAAAGAATAATTAATATTGGAAGAAATTCATAGGTGAGCTGTTCTATTTTCATATATTATTTATCACTCTTATATTAAAGAAATGGATATGGAAATTAATGGAAATATAAATTAATAAAGGAAATCGGAAAGGCTAGATCTGGGAGATAGAATGCTGACTCAATTTAAATAAAGGTGCCCTTGGAATAAAATCATGGGTTAATTGATAGGGCGTAAACATTAGGATTACGTATGAAAATGAAGAAGTCCACATGTTAATTTTATAGATAATTAAATATAATGATAATTAATTATAACATATAAATAAATAATGAGTAAATAATAATGAAAACATATAATAATAAAATAATAGTGGACAATAAATTCTAGAAAATAAATCCACTTTTGTCTATTAATAATATAAGAAAATAATGAGGGAATAACTTCTATAATTAAAGATGAATGACTATAAATAAAAATGAATGAGAAGTTAATCATGAATTAATAGAAAGTTGACCTCTTGTTGGACCAAAGTATTCTTAATGAAAGATATGACTGATAAAGATAAATAACTATAAAATATCAATATAAAATATAATATGCCATAGGTGAATAATAATATGATAAAAACCACAATATAAATATTATAAGAGAAGAAGGACATAATATAATAATATTATTCATGGAATCTGAGGTTTATGGGTTCTTGAATCTAATTCTTAATGTAAAGGATGAAGTCAGTCAATCATCAATAAATAAATATAATGTTGACTATAAATGATAAATATTAATATAAATTATAAATGAATGCCTTTGTTATGGGATTATCAATCATGGATGTACCACCTCTTTTTAATTATAGATGTAGCAGTGAATGATAAGTAATAATATATTCTAGAATCAATAAATAATATATGGCAATAAATAATAATATATGATTGATAATAGCCACTATAGATTAAATAACAGGTGATTGATCATGGAATTATATATATTTATCAGTCAATAAGTCATATTATAAATTATAGTTAATTGGTCAAAATATAGTTCACAGATATTATCATATTAATTCATGCTTTTGTTCTTTCATCTTCTAATTAATAATTCATGAATAATCACTTCTGGAAAGACGAATGCTTCTATTATTAACTCTCATCTCTCACCATTATATTTAATATCATTTTCTCTTAACAATATTATATTATTCTTATTTCATCTTATTATTATCTCTTATTCTTGGATTATTTTCATTAATATTATTGAGATTATTTATGACCATTAACTTTACAATTAAATGATGATATAAAAGATAAGATTATTATTATTGATATGTTATTTCCTTATGTTTTTATTCATTATTATTCATCATTGACTTCTTATTCTATTTCCTCTACTCCATCT
This sequence comes from Durusdinium trenchii, assembly GCA_963970005.1. Taxonomy (NCBI): domain Eukaryota; class Dinophyceae; order Suessiales; family Symbiodiniaceae; genus Durusdinium; species Durusdinium trenchii. The sequence goes on along the minus strand of CAXAMN010020891.1, from coordinate 22,594 downwards.
TATATTATATTCTATGTTATCTTCATTATATTTTAACCTATATTATAAAGTTAATGAGGAATTCGAGAACTTACCAGACACATCTTGGAAATTAAATAAACCCTTCAATTACTTCTATATTATAAAATCATCTATTATTAATAAAGGAATATGATAAATAAATATCAATAATAATAATATAATTCTTCCCTATCAATTATATATATTAATGAGATCTTATATTTAATCATCAATTGCTTTCTATTTATCATTTACTTTAATTATTAAATCTATAGCTATATTAATTTGCTATGGGATTATTATAATTACTTCTGCTATAAAATAAAGAGATATGGATGATCCACCATATTATATTACTTTTATCTTCTTATTAATTTATAAATGGTGGATCATCATCTTTTACTTATATTATTACTGCCATTTATTAATAGATTTCTTATCCAAATAAATGGCAGAATATAAGATAGATAATTAATATAAAGATGACCGATCATCCCACAAACACATATTATTTATTAATGATGATCGGTCTTATAATCTCTTATTAACTGCAAAAATCCTCTTATTTTAATATTTATAGTCTATGGATTTTTGCATATAAGAAAGTAAAATATATATTATTCTTTAGGGGCACAGCATATTATTTCTTTCATCTTATGAGCTGTGCCCTCGTTTATTTATATTATTTATATTACATGATGGAATCTTTCATTTATAGTAGATTCCAGGTCAACGTCTACCTCTTATTTTTATAGCTTTTAACTCTCATCATATTAATTATTATTTGCTATTTAATTGTGGGATTTTTTATTGTCTTTCCATGATTTCCTTTATCATGAGTTGTTCTAGAGATTTTAATCATAATATTCAATATAAATTAAAGATATTTGTCATGGGATTTATTCTATTATTTATTTCTGATTTATGTTTCCTTTCATTCTATGTTATAATATGATTCACTTGTTATTTCCCTTTCTTTCATTATTTGGATAATCCTTTATTATTAAATGATGTTATCATGATATCAGATATTTGGATAAGATAAAAGGTCATAAAAGAATTCCATCATTATAATATTTCCCTATCAATTATCTATCTTACATTATTATTACTTATTATTTACTTTACAATCTTATCCTAAAGACAAATACCATGATATTATATTATTGATTGGTGACTATATCTCTTATTATTTTCTATCATATTTATATTTATTATTGTTCATGATATTTATTGTCTTCAGGAACTATATCTTCTTATCGATAGGTTAATAGAATTATATTATATTAAATATTATATCATCATATGTGTTATATCTTATGGATGCATTATATTCTTTATTAATATTATTTCCTTGATATTTTAATGATAAATATTATTCATATTCTTGTTATTCATATTGTATTTATTAAGATATTAGAACATCCATTATTTATAAGAATCCTGTTGACATTAATTATTTATATTCAAGAAGTCATTTCCTTATCATATTAATTACCAATATATAAATATATGAATTTCATTATCTATTATTCATATAAGAGACATTTAATATAAGAGATAGACAATGAATTATTTGTATTATAAAAAACTAAGGTGTAATGATGATAGCGATGGACCATGAATTCTCTATTTATATTATAGTTCATGGTATTCTTCTCCTTTGTCTTTATTATCATTAAATTATATTATGATTCACTATATCATTTACTTTTGTATTTCTTTATCTATTATTATCATTTATTAATAAAGTAAGACAAGCATTTGACAATTAATCGGCCATTATTTCTATCCTTTTTCTTATTTATTTTATCATTCCTTTATTATTTATTTTCCCTTATGGTATTTTAAGAATCTTGTAAACATGAAAGTAATTGACAAATAATGGAGGATGCACCCGAGAACATCGATTCGCCAACTCACGCCCTTTTTTATTATTTATATTAATCCTCTATCTATATTATATCTTCTGGACAAATTGTCTATTATTAAGTTATTATTCATTATTTGTATTAGTTATTATTTTGCTATACCATTATTATATTTCTTATTCACTATTTCTTATATATATTTCTTAATCATGAATAGACAAATAATCTCATTTACATCTTATAATTTATAATAGAACTTAATGATAATGTCATGAGATTATTCGGGTTGGAGGTTAAACACTGAATTCACCTATATTATTTATTGTCTTCTTATTATTATTTATTATGGTATTCTTTATTATCAATCATTTAATCACCTTTTCACTTTATATTATTATTCTTTGTATTTATTATGATTTATTTCATTGATTTATATTATATTTATTTGATGTTCATTATCTTTTAATATTGGGATTTCTTTTAATAAAATAAGTGATCATGAATAATATAAAAGAAATCCCCTAACAATAATAAATAAGTAGACTAGCGAATGACCGTTGCCAAAAATAAATGAAATGGCAACATGCGAATATTTTTATGAGCTATTAATATTAATGAGTCATACGATTTTTCCAGATACAAAAGGAAAGGGAAATAGCTCATGAAAAATCGTATGAAGGACAGATATTACCACAGCTTTTTATTATTAGAAATCTCTTAATTTAAAAGCTGTGGTTCATTCTCTTATTCCTTATTTATTACCATTGGCTTTTATTATTTAGTTCTTATTATTAATTAAAAGCCAATGGTTATGTCTTAATTTCTTTCTTATTCTTTTCTTATTTCTTTATTCTTTGCCACTAATTTTATTATTCATTTCTTATGGTTTTTTTAATCTAAAATTAGTGGCAATTGATAGTAAATAAGAAAGAAATTAAATAAGACAATAATATAACAGCCATTTATTATTATTCTCTTTTCCATCTCTTATTAAATAAATGGCTGTTATAATCTCTTTATTATTGGGATTTTTATTAATATTAAGAGATATAGAAATTGAATAATAAAAAATCCCATCATTAATTTATACATCTATGCCCACTTTTTATTATATGTGGTATTCTTAATTTAAAAAGTGGGCATATGTTAATATAATTTATACCTTAGCAAAATGCCTTATTTTTCATTATCTCTTATCTATTTTTCTTATATCATAAAGGCATTTTGCATATGATAAGTAATAATAGATTATAATGCCGCAAAAATATATAAAAGATGACATTTAATTTAATGATTTTTGCGGCTAGATAATTAATATATAACCTAGAAATTGACTTGCCAAGAATAAAAAATTAAACTTGGCATCTTCTTATCTTTAAGAAGTTATGAATAATAATAATATGGCATTTTCCTTAATTAAAATATTTCTCTTCTATAGGAAAATGCCCCATGAATTTTACTAATGCATTCTCTTTTTATTGTAAAATTCATGGTAATACATTATATTCTTTATGCCACCTATAGAATTAAAATGGTGGCATTATATTTACTTTCATATCTTTATAATTAGCAAATGAACGACAACTTTAATTTTAAGATGTTGTCGTGGCCATCGTCTAGCTCATTTATATTATTTCTTTCCTTTTTTATATTAAAGACGATGGCCAAATACAAAGATAAAAGTAAATAAAAGTAAATTATACATTGGCCATCGTTCATATAATTCATTATAAAATAAGAGATGGCCAATGGCATTAAATAAGAAATATAAAGAACTAGCCATTGGCCTGCCAATCTATCAATAATTAAAGATTGGCATCCTCTTATTTTAAGAGGTTAATGATAAGAGATGAATGAAAAATGAAGGTTTACTTATGGCATTTTTCATTCATTGGTATTTATTTCTTATTAATAACCTACAGCCGCCATATTTTATTAACTTAGCGGCTGTACTTTTAATTCTCTTTTTACTTTATCTATTGGTGAATTTCTTCATAAAATAAGATATACAATAATATAGAAATTCACCAATCATCTATTACTTATATCTTTGCCCTTGCAATTATCTATCATTTATTTTACTTAAGTTGCAAGGGCATAAATCTATTCTTATTTGCCACTTTTTCATTATAGATAAGGAATTAATGATTGGAAAAAGTGGCCAATGTATTATTATTATTTATTATTATGTGCCCTTCTATAATTTAAAAGAACTTATATAAATGAAGGGCACATTAGTCTATTATTATTACCCCCATGATTTTTACCATCATTTCATTATAAAAATCATGGGTTATATCTTCTTATTCTTATTTATTACTTATAAAACAATGATTGCAACTTTAATTTATATTAAAATGTTGCAAGGTCATCGGTTAGGCTGTTAACACAACTTCTTTTTTATATTATTGTTTACCCCAGCATTTTATTTAATGAGTGATTCTAAATTATAAAATGCTGGGTAATAAATAAGAAATATATTATGACATAACCCACAAATCGTGTGATCGCCATAAAATAAAAGATCACATGCGAATAGATTATGAGCAATAGAATTAAATAAGAGATATATGAAATTCCCTCTTGTTTTTAGTCTTTGTCTTTAGGGAATTTCATCATTAATAAGAAGATATTAGCCAAGAATTATATTATTATTAACTTTGCTGCATTAAAATATCTTTAGCAGCATAATATAATTCTTGGCCCACCTTTAATTTAATTTCATCCTTTTTTTTATTACTTATCATAATTAAATTAAAGGTGGATAAGAGAATAAGACCTGGCATTCTATTATAAAAGAAAGAATGCCATCATGAAAAGTAAATATAAATAATAAGAGATTTCGCCCATTTAAATTACTTAAGGGCGATTATAATTAAGGACTAGCATTTTTAATCATGAATTCCTTATTAGATTAAAAATGCAGGTCATATATCTTTTCATTCATGGCCACCTTATAATTTATCGGTGGCTTATATTATTAACTATCATTCATCTCTTATTCTTATATCTATTCTTATTATCTTTATTATATTATTCATCCGCCAGTTATTTATATTTAAAATTGCTATCTTATTTAATAAAATTAAACCTGGCGGATGATTGTAAGATAGAAATATGAATTAATATATAGACTTACCAACAAATCGTTCATGCGATATAAAATGAAAGCATGAATGCGAATATTATATGAGCTATAGATAATTACCTGGAAAAATCTCATCCTTCTTATTCACTTCTTCTTATGAGATTTTTCCCTATCATCATCATTCATATTTATTATCCACCAAAAATGAATGTAAGAAATAAATGGTGATTCATTTTTGGTCTTTCATACGCTCATTCATTATAATTCATTTCGCTTTTTCCTATCTTATAATTCAATGATGGTTACCTTTCTTTTTTGTTGGTAACCAGGTCATTTGCTAGGTTAATATTATTCATGTTATTGCAATTTATTTATTCCTATCCTTTTTTAAACCTTTGAAGTAGCCAATGAGCGTAAATAAATAAATTGCAATATATATTATTAACTTATTTATTATCTGGCCTTTATATATTTATTGATTTCTTATTATATAAAAGGCCAGATGACAAGAACAATATATATTATGACATAGCCGTTGCCCTTCGCTCATTAAAAAATAAAGAGCGAATCATTTTAAGTTAAAATGTCAAGTAATTATATAAGAGTTATGGATTTTGGATCATTAAGAGATTTTATATTACCAAAATCCATAAATAATAATCATAATATGGCAGGATTTTTGATAATAGAAAAGGAATAAATAATAAAATCCTGCCATGAGATTGCATTTTTAATAAGAGAATGATAAGAAAAAATGCAATCTATATATATTTCAATGGTAATTTTCTTAAGAAAATTCCTGTTAACACAATAAAATCCCATTAATTTAATTCACTTGTAAATTAATGGTTATTCATATTACTTTTGCATTTCTTTATCATGAATTTTATGGAAAGTAAAATTAATGAAGAAATGCATTATAAAAAGAGTTATCCATCCAAAATTATTATGGAATTTCTTATTTAATTTTGGATGGGTTGCCATGGAATTTTTAATGAAGAAATTAATAATAATAAAATTCCATGGCTATATATTCATTTCTTAATGGCTTTTATCTTTCCAGTAATTTATAATAGATAAAAGCCATATATTTTAATATATATCTTCTCCAAATTTCATGGTATTTCTTATAATTTGGAGAAGATGATAATAGAAAGATATACATTGAATTTCATAAAAAAGAATTACTTAATATGATGAAATTCAATGTAGAATAATATAATTTAATCTATAATCATGAATGAATCTTTAATTTTTAATAGATTCATGGTCATCTTCTAGGTTATAATCTAATCATGAATGACCCCAAATAAATAAATATAAATTACTGTCAATAAATATTTGGGGTCATAATATAAATAAAAAGGAATAGATTGCAAAATGCCTTCATTAATATAAATCTTACTTTACTTATGGCATTTTGCAAGAGATATAAATAATATAAGCTTTTGACCTGCTATAAATATAATAAGAATGACCGGTCAAAAGCTATGAATGAAAGAATTAATAACTTATGCCCTCATTTAATATTAAAAGATAAAAGAAATAAATGAGGGCATAAATGAATGAATTATTGACCTAACCATTGACCCAGAAATCTAAATTAAATTAAAGATTTCTGTCCCCTTAAGTTAAGGGGTTAAGAAATAAGAAATAAAAGTGAATGAACCATTATTTTTATTGAAGAAATGAATGATAAAAATAATGGGAAGTGAACGACAATGAATGATCATGAATTTTACTTTCCTTTTCTTTTAATTCATGATCATTCCCATGGCATTTTATTAATCATTTCTTAATATAAAATGCCATGTCATTAGGCCACCTATAAAATATATAAATGGTGGCCGTAAGTTATTATTTATTAATATTCTACCATTAATTTGCTCCTTAAGATATAAGAAATAGAATAGCAAATTAATGGTCCATCATTCATTTATTTTATCTATCACTTCTTATATAAATGAATGATGGATAAGAGAGATAATGGATGAAAAATATATTAAGAGACAATTTATATTATATTTTTCATCCACCTTTATATAATTCCCTCTTAAATTAAGAGGACCACAGCATTTTATTTTTATTTGCTGTGGGGTCAATCTCTAGCTCTTATTTTATATTATGACTGCCCAAGAATTATAAATAAAAGATAAGAACAATAAATTCTTGGGCAGATATTAAATAATAATAGATTAATATTAATGGCAGTTTATTATAAAAGATTCCATAAATAAACTGCCATTAGGTTAACACCATAAAAAATTATATATTATTGATTGGCTTATAATTTCATAAGCCAGGTTTTATTTATTCTATGCATTTCTTATTTATAAATTAACTCTCATTAATTTTAAATATAAAGAAATGCAATAATCTCTGCCATATTTTATATTTCAATAAAATATGGTGCCGCTGTCAAAAAGCGGATTTTTACATGCTAGTGTATTATATTTATTGGGTTTGTTATTCTTTTTGTCCTCCTCTTTTATTTGTAATTGCGGTCCCACAAACCCATTATTTATTTATGATGTGCCATTTATTATTAAAAGTAAATGATAGATAAAATAAATGGCACATAAATTAAGATAAAGAATATAATAAAATGAGCCGTGAGAATGCTTGTGGAAGAAATTGACGGCTCATTAATTAATATATTACTTTCTTTTTTACTATCAATTGGCAATTGCAATTTAATAATAGAATTCACTAGCAATTGCCGTAAAGAAAGGCAAAAGACAAAGATGAAATTTTTTATTTATTATGGTCTTTTGCCAATATAATATATAGATTTCTAATTGTGTTAACATTATAATAATAAAAGAGGTGGCATGGAGGGGCAACAAGAAATACAAAAGGAGAAGACAAAAAATGCCACCTTAATATAATAAAAAGATGCACTAGTGGATGACCTTTTTGCAACTAAAAATGAAAGCAAAAATCATGTAATATAATATAGAAATGAAGGATAGGAAAATGCCATAATAAAATCCATGAATGAACAGGCATTTTCCTTTTATATCTTAATTTATTTATCTTTGCGGATGCATTCTCTATTCAATTATCTCTTATCATTATAATGCATCCGCGGTTTTTATTATTATTCATATTGGCGATTTTCTATTAAATAATAACATGAAGATAAATAATATAGAAAATCGCATAATAAGAAGATAATAATTTCTGGCTTTCAGGAGCTATAAACTCTAGGAAATTACAAAAGCCAGAAATTAATTCATAAGAAATACACGGCCTAGCGGATTAAATTCATATCTTTGTTGTAGCCGCTAGGCCATCTACTTTAATCTATTTCTTAATTAACATATGGCTTTTATTATTCCATTTATCTCTTACTTTAATAATAAAAGCCATAAACTATAATGATAGAAATAATATATGATGTGGCCTAATATTTTAATTCACTTATGGCCACATCTATCACTTATATTACTTATCATGAATGGGCGATTTATTGATTTATAAGTGAATATTATTAATCGCCCATTTATCTATTATATTATTAATCTATTATTGGCTTTTTAAATGTAGAAATCTCTTATTATTAAAAAGCCAATAATAATATATTCTTTAATAATCGGCTATGCCATATCTTCTAATAATAAATAACACTTCTTTTATATTATGGCATAGCCGAGATATATTTTATTTTATATTATTATTTATATTATGGTTTCTATCTCTTATAAAAGGAAAAGGAGTAAAAGACAATAATTAATAAGAGATAGAAACCCAAGCCAAAAATATGGATAAGAAATTTATACCTTTATATTTTTGGCTTGTTATTCTCTTTTTACTTTATTATATCTTATTCTTGCCATTTATTTAATCATTCATTTCTTCATTCAAATAAATGGCATAAAGAATAAGAGATTAAGAAATATATATTTATTATTATATTACATGATGAAGACTTTCATTTTTAGTTGTCTTCAGGCCATTCGCTAGTCTATTTTAATTTCATTTATGGCCGACAATTATTTTCCCTCTCCTCTTTTTCCTTTTGTTGGTAACCGTCGGCCACTTTTATTAATATATAATTCCCTTATCATTTATTATATCATCCACCTTTAAAATATATGATGGTGGAAATAAATTAAAGAATAAATGATAAGGGAATAAGAGAATATAAATAATAGACTAGAGGATGACCCCGGATATAACATAAATTAAAATATCCGGTCATTGAATTATAAGAAGAAATTAAATGTAAATAAAGGGAAATTTCCTATCATTCATTACTTCTATTTTTAACTATAGGAAATTTCCCCCTGGCTTTTGGAAAAATAGAATAAATATAATGCCAAAAGCCAGGAAATATATAAAATATTAATATATTGGCTTTTATCTTTATAGAATTACTTTATGGATAAAAGCCAATAAGAATATAATAATATGACCACTAATTTTAATATAGAATTTTAATAGAAATTAGTGGTCAATAATATATTAATTCATGGAAATTTGCTCATATTATTAATTTCTTTTATTCATAGCAAATTTCCCATAAGTGAATAATCGGATAAAATTCATATGAAAAAGAAATATTATTAATGAATTTTATCATGAAAATAAATACAAATGATGATAAAATTCATATATTAGTTAATAAATTTCTTTAATATATAGCCATCCAAAATTCACTTAAGTAATCTCTATTTATATTTTGGATGGCATTAATAAGAGATAATAACCATGAATTTATTATATCTATTTCTTATATCACTTCTTAAATAAATTCATGGTAAATATTATCTTTTAATTCTATTCTGTCTATATCTCATGATAATGCCATTTAATTTCTATTTTGGCATTAGGCTATCTTCTAGTCCCTTTATATTTATTGGTTGGCATAAATTATTACCTCCACTTTTTACCTTTATGTGCCTTACCTTTTAACCTAAAATAATTTATGCCAACTATATAATTAATATAATACAATGGCCAAAAGCCAATAATAAATATAACAGATAATAAAAATATAGGCTTTTGGCAATAAATAATAAAGAAATATATGCCCTTTAATTTAATGTAGAAATCTCTTATAATAATAAATTAAAGGGCATATAGAAGAATATAATAAGAAGATATCTATCAGCCATTTTTTAATATTTATTTCTCTTATAGCAAAAATGGCTGATAACATATAAAAGATAAATGATGTATGCCAGGTTTTATATTTAAGAAAACAAGTAATAATATAATAAAACCTGGCATATAAGTAATAATTAATATATGACCGATGGCAATTGATAAGAGATAGATGGATTATTGCCATCGGATAATTCATATATTCTATTATCTATTATGTCTTTCCTATTGCCTTTATTATTCATTAATATATTTCTTCTATAATAATAAAGGCAATAGACTATAATTTATATATTCTGGCGCACCATTATTATTATTCACTTCTTTTATCTATTGGTGCGCCAGGGATTATTTTATTATGGCTTTCATTTATTTATTGAGTTCTTATAAAATGAAAGCCAAATATTTATTATTCTTTATTCTATAATCATGACTGCCCTTTTTATTTTATTTAGGGCAGGGTCAATGGCTAGTGTATTATTTTAAGTCATTGACCTCTTATATATTTTGCCCTTATTATTTTATATTAAAGAAGTATTCATAAAGGGCAAAATATAAAGAGAATAATCCTAATATGCTAGCCGATGACCGGCATTCAATTTAGAATGAAAGGAATGCCATGCGAACAGGATGTGAGCTAAGGAATAATATTAATATAAGAAAAGGAAATTCTACATGGAATAACATAAGAGACAGATATTATAGAATTTCCTTTTCATCTCTTATTTTTACTTATCAATAGCCCATCATTTTATTATTTACTTTTATATCTTAATTCAATAAAAATGATGGGCTAAATATAATAAAAGTAATCCACTAACCCATGACCTTCCAACATTTGTAATTAAAGTTGGAATCATGAAATATAAATTAATATGAAGTAATCCATCATTGGCTTTTATTATTCCTGTTCTCTTTATAATATAAAAGCCAATGATAAGAAGATAGAAAAAAGAAAGAGATATAGCCATTTGCTTTCATTTATATTACTTATTTCTTTAATAGCAAATGGCAAGGGGAAAATTCTCTATTTATATGTTATTTCTTGAGAATTTTCCATGTCTTCTTATTTACTTTTAATTTATGGTTCGCCCCTTAGGAATAAATATAAATGACATATGTTGGCGAACCATTGTTAAGATATTATTTCTATTTTATTCTATTATTTATTCCTTTCAATCCACGGCTTATGAATTTATATCTTATTCTTTACTTATAGCCGTGGATTATTAATATTATTTCTTTCTATCTCTATATAATGGCTTGCCGGTACACCACATAAGTAATAAAAAAGGAGAAGGGAATATTTGGCAAGCCATAAATAATATAAGGACTAGCATTTAGCCTATCAACCTATTGTAAATTAAAGGTTGATATCATGAAATATAAAGAGAATTAATATAAGAGACAGCATATTTTAATAATAAGAGATTTCCAAGATTAAAATATGCTGTGGATAAGAGAAAGATGAACCACTGATTTTTGCTAAGAGTCCCACCTGCAAGCCAAAAATCAGAGGTTTTACTTTCCACAGCTCATAATTCATTCGCATGGCAGATTTTTATTTATGTTATCTGCCGGTTATCGGCTAGTCTCTTAATTATAATGGTGACCGCAGATAATAATAATTAAAGAAATGGCGGTCACAATATCTTTATTATATGGCCTTTTTATTTAATATAGGATTTCTAACAATAAAAAGGCCAATAATATTAACCATCATATGCCAATTGCCTATAGAAGATAAAGAATATAATTTAATAAAGGCAATTGGCAAGGGTTAACACCATAATATTATTATTCATTATCATTCACCTCTTATCTTTATCATCTATCTTTATATTATAAGAGGTGAATGAATGATAAGAAATAGAAATAATGAATAATAGAATGATGGCATTTTTTATTTAACTTTCTATTAAAAAATGCCAGATATAATTTATTACTTATGGCCTTTTAATTGCTATTAAAAAATCTCTCATTAATAATTAAAAGGCCATATATTAAGTTCTTATTCATAATCGGCCACTAGCCCCACATCCATTTATTTTTATCGCTAGTGGCCATCAATCATATAATCTATTATCATTTTTCTATCTTTTAGTAGCACCAGAGCAGCCGTAAGATAGAAAAATGAAAGACACATTGACCAAAATTAATTATAAGAGAATTTCCATATTAATTTTGGTCCCTAAGTCATTAATCTTACCATGAAATTTCTTAATGGAATTTCATGGGGCTAGGTCATCATCTTTTAATTATAAAGAGAATTAATTAAAAGATGATAGGGCGATGTCAAAAATCGCATATGGACAGGCTAGTGGCTATATGCGGGTGAAAATATTATAATAGAAATATGAATGTAAGAATATTTTCACCTTATTTTTGTCCATCGGCTAGATAATACATTAATAATAATGAACAGCATTTTATTTATCTCTTCTTTAATAATAAAATGCTGTAATAAAGAAATAAATAAAAGTAGAACTAGCCGATGACCCGTCATCTCTCATAAATTAAAGATGACGTCATGAAATGTAAATAATAAAGAAAATAACATTCATTTTCCATTAAATAACATAAGAAGGGAAAATGAATGAAAGACTGGCCAAAAATAAGCACTCTTAAGTTACAAAAGCTTATTTTTGGTATATAAGAAAGACATAATATGATTGAAAATGTATTATCTTTCATTTCTTTAATCTACATTTTCAATCATAGAATGTGCCCTTCATCTCTATCAGCTATTTTTAATTCATGAAGGGCACAATAGAATAAATTAAAGAGATTACCAAAAACCTATCATTCTTATATTATTTTATATATTATAGATAGGTTTTTGGAAGATATAAATTATATAATGTAATCACCACTATTTTTATATTTAATGTATCTTTTCTTTTATTAAAAATAGTGGTGATAGATAAGAAATAAGTAATTTTAATAAGTGACCTGCCATCGCTCACCAATTGTTTATTCGCGATGGCCGTGTACTCCTCCAAAATTAATTATAATGAAAATTCACTTATCTATAATTAATTTTGGTAAAGAGACCATATATTTTGCAGCATATTAATATTAATGCTGCTATAATCTCTTATTTTACTTCTTATTAATCAATGATTCAGCTTTTAATTTAAATCGCTGAAGGCCATCGGTAAGTCTATATATTATCATTATATGGCTTATATTTTATATTATGATTCATTCTTTTCTATTAAAATATAAGCCATAATATATAAATAAAGGGCCAGCAGGTTAGTTCATAAGGTACAAAAGAAGGGACAAAATATAATAGCTGGCCCAAATAATATAATTAGACTAGCCATTGACTCTTGGGAAATTCCATTATGAATTAAATCCCAAGTCAATGTCATATAAGTTAAAATAATATATATCTTGCATTTCTTTAAATTTAGTATAAATTAGAAATGCAAATAAGAAATGAATTAATGAATGACCGATTATTTTAATATTGGTTTCTTCTATAATTAAAATAATCGGGAATGAATCATAATAATAAAATATAGGGCCCACGATTTCTTAATTAAAAGTGGGCCAAAGATAAAGAGATATATCCCTTGAATTTTATTATCTTTGCTATTTCTTTTCATATCTTAATAAAATTCAAGGGGCATATGGCTTTTAAATTAAGAGAGCATATTTTCATAAAAGCCATATGCTATATCATTTATTATCTATCTCTTATTCTTTATGGACTCTTCTTATTTTCATTATTAATAAGAAGAGTGAATAAGAGATAGAGGGGAAATTTCATTAGGAGACGTCACAAGCCCACATATAATCTTCTAACCTTAGGGGCTTGTGCTAACATTAAATGAAAGAAAAGGATATAAGAAAATTCACAAGGCAATAACATATAAACACTGAATTTTCTTATATCTATCTTTTATCTTCTTATTAATAATTATAAGGCCGCCAGAATATATGAATTTAATTGATAAAAAGTGGCGGCCCTTAGTTATTCATTCTCTATACCATTGAATTTCTATTATATTAATCTCTTATATGAAATTCAATGGTAATATTTCTTATTTTCTATATATCATGATGCCAGATTTAATTTAATTCTCTGGCAGGCCAAATGCTAGTCAATATATATTTTATAGCTGGGCTATTATCTGTAAACCTTCTCTTTTACTTATGAAGTCTCCAGCCCAGCTATTTTTATATCTTATATTACATGAATTTTATCTATTTACCTTTATTTACTTGATAAAATTCATGGAAGATTATAATTAAATGACCGGCGGTACACTTCCCAAAGCAAATAAGAGGACAAAGAGAATTGCCGGTCTAATAATAATAAAGAATGATAGGCTTATTAATTTATAAGCCGTAATAATAAAGAAAAGAATATTATAATTGCAATTTATTTTACAGATTCCAGGAGCCTTCAAGATACGAAAAAAGTGGAGGGCACAAAATAAATTGCAATTACATGAAAGATATTGAACTAGAAGATGACCTGCCTTTCATATTAAAATTAAAGAAAGGCATCATTGTCATATAAGTAAGAGATTAAGATAAAAGACCACAAGCATATAAATATAATTCTCTCTTAAATATATGCTTGTGGAGATTACTATTATTATATCTATCATTCATTTTCATACATTATTTATATCTTTTACTAATGAAAATGAATGATATTAATTAAAGAATAGACCACAAACCCATTATTTTTATCTCTTATTATTTATGGGTTTGTGGAAGAGATGAATAATAAAGAAATATATTAATAACCCAGCCCACATATAATCACTTTATGGGCTGGTATTTCTTATTTATTCTACCATGAATTTATTATTAAAATTACTTATCAAATAAATTCATGGTTTATATCTTATTTTTATTATCTAACGGCTAGCCTATAAATTAAGGGAATAAGAAATATAAATGTATAGGCTAGCCTTTAACCCAAAAATCTATTTAAAATTAAAGATTTTTGTCATTGTATTATAAGTAATCATTAATAATATACCGCCCACAAACAATAAATGAATTAGCAAAAGTGGGCGGAAGTAAATAATATAATATTAATATTGCCTTTTCATAATAAAAGATTACTAAATTGAAAAGGCAATATATATAAAAGAATAATACTATAATGGCAAAAACCACAATAAAATACTATAAAATTAATGGTTTTTGCCAGTTAATAATATTCCTCATCATATTTTGCTCTATTATTTATTATCTTTTATTAGCAAAATATGATGGTAAGGAATAATAAAAGATAAATGTAATAATATGTGACCACCAATCCATTATCCATTATTATTATCTCCTTCAATTTTAGGATTGGTGGTCATAAGTGAATAATATTATAATAGATGGCAATTTATATAAATGAATTCTATTAATAAATTGCCATCAATAAATAAATAATAATAAATTAATATCATATCCACCATTTATTTAATAGAGAATTATCAATAAAAGAATGAAATAATAAATGGTGGATATGGCCGTTGACCTAGCAAAAAGAAGTAATAAATAATAATTGAAGGTCAACGGCAAGGATAATAGAAATAAATTAATACATGAATGGCAATTGCATTATCAATAAGAGACTTTTTATCTAGCAATTGCCATTATAAAGAGATTATTATTAGATTATTGCCCATAAATATCATATAAATTCATGGGCAATATTATTAACATTATATCTTGGCAAAATCCATTAAAGAAAAATATGGAAATGAAGGATTTTGCCATTATTAATTAAGAATTATATCCGCCAATAAAAAATAAATAGGCGGTTTACTTATTTGCATGTAAAATTCTTGTTAACACATAAAGAATTTTATCTGTTGACGCTGTCAAAAAGCGTCCATGGACATTCTATCTTCTTATCTTTGTGAAGGTTACCATGAATTTAAAATAAAATAAGTGATCTTATATTTTAAATTCATATGTGTTGTCGTCCCTATATACGAAGATGATTGTAAGTGATTAATTATATGGCTTTTAATTTCAAAGCCAAGTTTATTTATATTTAATGCTCATTAATTTCATTCGCAGGGATTTATTCATTAAGAGATTTTCATCAGAATAAATCCCAAGAATAAATAAGAAATAAGAAATAGATTGCCACTTTTTCAATATAAGAAATACATAATAGGAAAAAGTGGCAGATAATAAGTAATTAATATATTCTATGGCTGCTATAATATAAGAGAGAAAGATATGAAAATATAGCAGCCATAATATGTATCGCCTAGGATTTTATAATTCATGTCAATCTTTTCTTATAATAAAATCCTAGGCTAATAATTAAAGATAAGTAATAATAAAAGAGATAGATAAGAGATAGATAAGAGAATAAGCCCCAATAAATAAAAATAAGGGGCGATAATAATTAAAAAGAAGATGATATAGCTGCCATAAGTAAAAAAGAGGCAGCCATTAAGTAATAATTAAATAAAAGGGTGTTAGCACAAGAAAATTCCAAGTATAAGAATTTTGCGGTTGTTAGGCTATTAATATAAAGGGTGAACATATGCCCTCGTCTATCTCTTTTTATTGTATGATGTAACCGTTCACCCATAGAAATACCTTGCAAAAATAAATAGAAAGTCATCTATAATTTATTTTTGCCTATCGTTCACCTTCAATTTCATTATCATTCATTTTGGTTCACTTTCTATATCTTTTAACCTCATAATATATTCGGATTCACCCTTTTGTTTTATAGCGGGTGAACGATTTGTGGGATAGTCTATAATTAATATTCTCTTTTTATTTGGGCTTATTATTTAATTGAAATCTCTATAAAAATAATAAGCCCATAAATATATTATCTCTTTTATCCCTTCCCGATTTCATTTATATTGGTAATTATTTATATCTATTATTAATATATTATATGAAATCGGGAAGACCATTAAATCTAGTGACCTAGCAGATAACCGCGATGAAAAATAAGAATTAAATTCATCGCTCATTTGTCATTATAAAGTGGAAAAAAGAATTAATTATAAGAAGATATTATCCGATACGAAAATTAAAGTAAAAGATGAATGATCGTGTATTTTCGTATCGGCAGTTAATTCTCTTTTTTCATTCTTCCTTGCCAATTTATATTAAATATTACTATGAAAATTGGCAAGGATATCATATTAAAAGAAATATATTAAATAGCCAATTGCCATAAGTAAAATAAATGCAATTGGCGTAAAGAAAGTAATTAATAATAATATGCTGTTGCTCTTTTAATTAATAAAGATAGATAATTATAATTAGAGCAACAGCAATATAATTAATATTAATCCTACAGCCGCATTATAATATAAACCATAAAAATATGCGGCTGTAACCCTTAGAAAATAATATAATAATAATCATATGGCAACCGTAATAATATAATAATAATATTGATGGTACGGTTGCCCTTAAATTAAAGAAGATATTATTATTAAAGGATTGGCAACTTCATTCATTTATATAATATTTAATAAAAGTTGCCAATCATGTATTAATTATTTCTAAGGGATCAAAATCTTATAATAATAAAGGAATGAATATAAAAATGAGAAGATTTTGATCATACATTAATTATATTCTTATTCATGCATTCTATCTTTTCATTAAGTGATAATAATAATCATAAAAGATAGAATGCATCATTAATCTCTTATATTCTTTACTATATGGCTTTTATCATTAATATATTTCTTATTGGATAAAAGCCATTTATATTTATTATTACTTAATTTATGGGCCGGTGGTTTACTACAAAGAAAAAACAAAAGGGAACAACATAAAAATACCGGCCCATTTTATAAAGATAATAATATAGAACTAGCAGATGGCCTGCTAACAAATAAGAATTAAAGTTAGCATCCGAATAATTTATTCGGTCTTATATATTAATTAAGGGAAAAATCCAGTAGTTGTAAGATCTTTTCATTGTAAGGATTTTTCCCATCATATGTCTCTTAAAGAAATGAAGGTATAATGATAAGAGAAAATAGAATTCATAACCTTCATTTCTTTCTTATATCCTCCCATCTTTTAATATTAAGAGATTTATAAATTAAAAGATGGATCACTTTCTTTTTATCTTCTATTTATATTTCATGACCAGCATTTTAATTTATAAGAATGCTGGGGTTAATGGCTAGTCTCTTATTCTAATATTTATAGCCCTTTCATTATAATAGAATTTCTTACCAATAAATGAAAGGGCACATATTATTGTATTTTATATATTATCCTTTATGCCATCGCATTATTCTTGTATTATAAAATTATAGGCGATGGCAAACAACAATAAATAAATGACATCTTGCCAAAATGCTATATTTTAATCTATTTCTAATGCATTTTGCTATAATATCATAAGTAATAATATAAGAGAAGTAATATAAGAGAGAATAAGTAATAATAAGTGAAAGTGAATAATATTGGCGATTGCATGTTAAAAAGATAAGATTAATATATGATTGGCAATCGCCTAATAATAATATAGAAGTAGATATAATAAATATAAAAGAAATATTATTGATGTTGGAGAAGACTTATGGCCTAAAGATGAAAGTTAAGGATAGAATGATAGCCACAGAATTTTATAATAAAGTTAAGATTTTTATAAGTTAGGAATTAATCCAATATTAGATATAAGAATTATAGATGACAAGATAATTATTAATAAAACCTGGCATGTGAGGGCAAACATTAATTGAAAAGTAAAGATAGATGAATAAAATGTAAAGATAGAATTAATTAATAATGCAATGGCAAGAAGTAAATAATATAATGTTGGTGAAGATGACCTCACATATATTTTAGTAGAAATATTATTAATAAATGTAAGATATAATGTTGGATTCATTCTATTTATATCGCTTTATAGGTGTAGACAGCCAGAAATCGTGTCATGAAAGAGATGAAAGTAATAATAAAAGCCATATGTTGTGTCCTTCATGAACGACAATAAAGTTAAGAGATGAAAGTAAAATATAATTGTCGTTCATGTGTTATTCCTTATCATCTTTAATCTATTAGCCCACTTAAATAAAGTGGATTGGGAAATTTAATTTCTATTTTTCCCAAAGTCAAATGCTAGGCTTTATATTCTTTCATTAACATTCATATCTTTAATAGCCGATTATTCTTATATTTTATTATCATCATTTATGAATAATCGGCATAATATAATGGCCTATTAATTTTATCTGTTATTTTTATTATAAATTAATAGGCCAATAATACAATAATATAAATAGAGATTATACCGGCGATTGGCAATAATAAAAGATAATTCATTAATAATAATATATGGCCAATCGCCAAAGACAAATAATATAGAAATAACTGATAATAATGTAAACATCAGATAATAATATTAAATATGATGAAAATAATATAATAATCTAATACAGATAATAAGATAAAAGATAAAAACCAACCAATAAATATTAATGAGAAGATGATAATACAATAAAATACAGGATTTCACTTATGGTTCCTATTTATTATTATCATGAGAATTAATTCATGAAAATATATATTGTCTATTAAAGAAAAGGTCATAAAACCTTACATTAAGTTCTAGCGGATGAATCTTATAAAGAAAAGTGATGAATGATGGTTACTAATTATAAAGTGGACCAAAGGAAACACAGCATAGATAATAAGACATAATAAAAGCAATGTATAATAATAATGGATTTGTGGTCTTTCATGTGTTATTTCTTATTAAAAGATAATGAATTAATAAATGATAAAGATAAATGCAAATGATAGGCTGTTCACTTATCAATGATCACATAACATCTATAATATTATATTATTTTATTAACATTAATTTCATATAGTTCATATTTGTTCTATCTTGTAAAAATACCTGGGAATCTTTCCTTCTTTTATATTTATAATTTCTATAAGCATATATTTATTAATGATGGTATTAAATCTAGACCAACCGTCACATCAATTCATTTCTTGAGGTCTAGGATTTTAATTCCTTTCCATCATATTATTATTCATTCTCCTATTAATTTATATTAAATATTCCCTCTATTTTATTGTCTTTGTTGTTCTAATTATTATATATTAAAGAATGATTGATATTAAAGAAGTAGTTCATCTAATATTTCTATCTCTTATTCCCATATATTTTATATCTATCTTCTTATCGTAAACATCTATATCTTATATTACTAATTATATCTTATGGTTCTTATTTTATATTAAGTTGTTATTCATTTATATATTATTCATGTTCTTTTATTGATTATTATTAATATATTCTTGAGGTTCCTTATCTATTATTGGAAATTGTGTTCACCATCTCTATATATTTATTGTTTGTTCATTCATTATCATTAACTTTCATGTTTATTATTCATTATCAGTCAAAGATGTTCATTATTATTTAATTATAAGTAATACAATTAATGATAAGGTTGATAGGATTTTATATTATTAATCCGTCCATAGGCTTGTAACTTAAGAATCAAGAAGGTGGATAATATTCGTTCATTTGTATCTTATGGTGTCTTACTTATTTTACTTTATTAAAAGGATTCCACATGCATTCTCATTTAGATTCAGCCTTGCCGATTAATCGCTAGTACATCAGAAGTTTATTTTTATTATTACTTTACATATTATTATTATTAAAGTCTTATTATATTTTCATGAATAATCCCCTATAAAGATAGAACTAATATTAGTTGATAATATATTTGTAATCTCCTTCTTATTTATTCTATAGTGGAAGACATTAATTTCTATTCTTCTTTGTCATTCATCTCTTGCTATACCACCTTATCATTATTTGTAATTTATATTCATATTTCTTATTATATTATTAGGTTACACTAGTCCACATATAATCTCATTCTCATATAACTTCTATATTTAATGGTATTCTTTAATTTAATTCTAATGATTCATATTTTATTTTCATCTCCCAATATTTTCATCCATCATATGTATTTTATATCATCATTATTTAATATAAGGTTCCAAGATCATTCGCATGACAGTTATTCATTAATTATTATGTTGTTATCATATTATTCATCATTATATATTACTTCATGTTATTATATTATTCTACATTAATTATCATTATTATAACTTATTATTTATATCAACAACAGGGTTTTACCTATAGGAGACATTAATTCCTAGATATCATTTATTAATAATTTCATAGGTTATGGTATTTATTTCTTATCCTATATTATTCATTCATATCTTATATTATCTATTGACATCTTATTTTACATTATATTTATTCTAGTATTATAATATTTTATATGGATTATTGTTATGAGGTTGTTCTTCATTCTAATTTATCATTCATAATTTATAATTCTATTATCCATAAAAGACCATAAACACCATTAAATATAAGAAACCGATTAATTTATTTCTTTCATTATTACTTTCATTTAATATAAGAGCTATAAACCCCAAATTAGAAGTAGATCATCCATTAATTTCAATAGACGATTTGTCCGTTATCTTCTTATTCATTTATCTACCATATTATATTTTATGGTTCATATTATTATTCATATTATATTATTACTTATCAATGATTATTATTATATTATTCATCTTTTCATGATATTATATTATTATTGTTATTGTCTTTCTTATGATATAAATTCCATAATATAATTCTCTTCTATATCTATTATTCACTCATGATAATGCATTCTTATTTATCATTTACTTTTCATATTATTTATTGTCATTATTATTTTATTCATAACTTAAAGACACAGACAAACCATTAATTATAAAACCTCTATTTTATTTGTCATTATATCTTTACTTTCATTATTTCTAATACCATTTCATTTGATGATTAAAAGATGATGTCATAAGATAGATTATTGACGTACCATCAACTTTTATTAATAATGCTTTCATGGATGTTTACGAGATTCATGTCATTCATTACTTTTATTATTTGTTATTCATGTCATTATTTATGTCATCAACATTTTATTACAGATTTGCTACACCTTATGACATTGACTAGCAATTTACTTTTAATAAGGGATTTATCTTCTTATCGTGGGTTTTTTCTATCTTATATCTACTCTTGGAAATTCCTTCATCTAATATTCATTTCTTATCTTCTTTATTATTCATATTTCTTTAGGTTTATTGAAGTTCATTATCTTTTATATCTATTATCTATTATATATTAGGATTACATGACACATCATATATTTATATTATTTTAAGAGAAGTCATCCATTAGTTATAAAATGTCTCTTCATGATTCATTCTTGTTTACGGCACCTTCCTAATCTCCAAGCCATCGTTTACTATATTTAAATTAAGTTGTCATTATTATTATTCATGTATTATCATCATATATTAATATTATCTTTTATCTTTGTCATATATTTATAATCCACAATTGTATACGAGATCTTATTCGGATTCCAGGAGTTATTTCATTAATATTTGTATTCACCATCTCTTTATATTTATATCTTATTATATTTATCCGCCAGTTCTTTTATTA
>CAXAMN010020890.1:1101610-1164561 GCA_963970005.1 Durusdinium trenchii | reverse complement strand
TGGCATCGCAGAGGAGCCCAATTGCGCCATCCGTGGCGCTTCTGAGGACAACCCGGTGGCGGAGATTTGCGTGACGAAGCCCATAGGCCCTTGTGGGACAGAGAAGTCATAGATCTTGAATTGCTTTTGACAAAACCAGGATCACTGGTGTCAAGGAATCACTGTTTTTGCATCATGCGTTGAATTCAAGTCAAAGGAGAAGAGATGAGAACTCTCAGTCTTTGTGCACAGGGCGCGGTGAAGAGCTGCTGGTGGACTACGGGATGGAACATTGCTTGCGAAACGAGGCGATCCATCAAAGCCGTCGATGTTGGAACCCGCTTGGAGCTGAAGCCGTCGATGTTTGGAGCCACGGTGCACCAACGGTCGCAACCCACAGGCCTCGGTCCTTCCGCCGGGAGCTCGAGCTCGACAGCGCGGAGGGGTCGTGACCCCACCACGTTCGCCCGCCGCGCACGAGGTCCCGACACCGGACTCAGGTTAACGGGTCGGTCTCCTCGTGGTCAACGGGTGTTCATATTTAGGGTCTGTCCGTTCTTACCTGTAACAGTCAGTAGACAATTATCATCATTTTTGAACAAGGCCTGCAACCTAGCCATCATCATCCACTGTTGCAGGTAATAGGATAGACCCAATTCATAGTTGTGTCTTCAGTGAGCCTTTTGTGCAGGTTCCTCACCCTCTAGTGCCTCCCTGGGCGCGTGACTTCGCAGCGCTGGCGAGGTTGAATCAGGCGTTCGGTGGACGACGCGGGAGTTCTGTGTGCGGTATATTTCTGCCAGGGGTCGACGGATCTGTGGTGTTTCAGTACAGAGTGATGCCAGCATCCCACTGAGGAAACGGATGTGTTTTGAAAAGATCATGGCTTTGGACGGTTTGCAGTTGGCCAAAAGGTGTTGAGCTGCGTTTAGACTTTGTGCCGTGTTCGGCATTGAGCGCCACATCCCAACGTCTCAACGCGAGGTGCAAGAAGAGTTGCAGAGAAAGGACCTAGAAGAGGCCGGGGTCTTGGTGCTTTGGGCTGGGCCAGGATTATCGACTTTGAATGAAGACAGGTCGCACCACTTTGTGTGTACATTCTTCACTGGGATGTCCCTGTTTTGACAAAGGGTTTTGCCGGATAACTTTTGAAACAACTTGAAACAGAATATAGGTCTTAGCTGAAAGCTGGAGAGCTGAGATGTCTGAAACAAAAACCCAGCTGCCTTGGACCAGCTGCGTTGGACCAGCTTCAGGCAAGCCAACTCGCCGCCAGGCCCGGCTGGTTCCTCGTCCTGCTGTGACGTCCAGACTGACAGACTGTGAAGATAATTGCTTGGCACAGTCGACAAGCAGAGCGAAGCTCATGCTTTTTAGCACCCCGAAGTCAAGTCAGGACTCTATGGCCAAGAATAAGGATTGGTGCCGAAAACACGATTCGGCCCCCGCTGGCGCTTCGCCAGGCTGAGGAGCAAGCTACTGGTTCGCTTGGAGTTGCTCTCACCGGAGGGGAGTCGCCAGGCACACTTGCGATGTACCCCTGCACCACAGGAACCATTGGATTTCCAGGCAGCTGCATGTACAAATCCACAAAAAGTCGGTAGTGTTGTCCAACCACGCGAGGGTCGTTCAAAAGCCGTGAAAAAAGGGCTGCTTGAATAATTTGGCTGCAGTCACGAAAGGTTCTCGGAAGTCCTGAAAAAGGTTTGCAAAAGCAAGTTTGTTGGTTAACCTGATAATAGGTTGGCTTGCGGTTGCAATGACTGGCTGTTTCCGATTGAATTCTAAGGGGCTGTGAACATGCAAGTGGCCAAGAGGCTAGACCTGAGAAGATTGGCTGGCTGCTTTCGATTGCATGTTGGGGGTTGTTATTCAATTGGCAAAACAAAATCAAAACTACATGTTCAGGGGCTGTCCAAAGGAGCACCGAGACTGAGAGGTCTGTAGCAAACTTGCTTTTTGAGATGGTTTCAGCAATCAGAGGTCGCCTGTCAGCCGCAGGTGGCCAAATTGCTATTTGAGGTATTTTCAAAAAGCCATCTGCGAAAGGTTGTCAAATTGCATTGTCATGGGCTGTGAAAATGCTGTTTGACTGTTTCCGGAGCACCGAATTGTGTTTGTTGGGGCATTCAAAAGACAATCTGCGAAAAGTTGGCAAATTATGCATCGACCGGCTGCAGCAATGCAATTGGACATGAAGATTGGCAGCCTGCTTCTGATTGCAGTTTGAGGGGCTGTCACGATGAAACTGCTGTTTCCAATGAAGTTTGCGAATGAATCACGAAAGAACTGCAACCCCTCCCACATAAAGATCTGACATACCAAGCATACTAATTATTAAGGGCTATATATGTCCAGGCGCAGGTTCTTCTCATTCCAAGTCAAAAAAGTTAATGACAGATCTTTTTTTGGCTCCTCCTTCCCACCAAAGACCGACGCAAGGTGGTCAACCTTCAGCAGGACCTCGAGCAGCAACTGCGGACATGGGAAATGCGGAAAAGACCGAAAGACCCTTGATGTTGTTTTCGACGTGAAAGCAATGAGGTGAATGGATAGTGAGGGTGGAGTTGAGGGTGGTTGTGCTTGACACCTTGGCCCAGATGAATGGTTATGGGTGGTTTCTCGGGCTCAAGCCGTTCCCCGGGCCTGCGTCGGCACCAAACGCGGTTCGGGGCGGTCGCGATGCTGCAAATGAAGAGTCCTGGCCTTGGAATTGTTGTTTGGCGATGGAGGTTCTAAGATTTGCACATATGGTAAGGAATATTTTTTATATTTTGTAGATCTTGTGACGAACCCGCACCTGTTTGCCAGAAGTTCGCGACTGTTTTTTTTGCATGCATGCTGAAAACCGGAGGTCATTGAAGGGGACCCTTTGTTTGCAAAGCACCTTGTGTTGATCAAAGGTGACATGTTGAGACAACCTTGCCCATAACAAGTTGTTTCTTCTTTCAGCACTGGGTCTTCATCTATTCTATCTCTTTTCCGAGGTGGCAAGAAGAATCAAAAAAGGGCACCTGTGGTGGGAAAACTAAGCTCCCCTCCTTCCTACCTCGAAAGCTGTAACACAGTAGTTGACTCTGCCAGGCACCTTCGGGCTAGCAGCTTTGCTGCTGTGCCAGGCTTGTTACAGAAGGGTGGATAGGTCATTGAACATGTGGTGCTCGATCAATCTCTTGGCACAGCAGATGGTGTGGGACATGGATTTTTTTTAACATAGGAAAATGTGAGACCCATGTTCCATCAATCTATTCAGCCTTATCTGGGTCTTGGAGCATTTGTGAGGCAAGTTTGCTTCGAGGCAATACACCTCCCATAGGATATTGCAAGGCTTCAGAAGCTATCACATGCATAATCGAGGTTCAACGCGCACGGATAGGGTGCGTAATCAGCACGGATCAGGGTTCAACATGGTTCCACTGGGTCCAGCCATGTCTCACAGCCACCAGGTGCAAGGCGTAGTGCTGGAGACCAAGCACCGGTCACGGACTCAGGAGTTGTTCTTGGGGAATTTGAGGCATCGCAGCTCAGCACGTGCTAGCAAATCCACATGAAGGACCATCACAGATGTCATCCTGGTTTATATGTCTCATGCAGTGACAACTCCGGGGATGATGGGATGTAGTCGTTTAGTTGTTTTCAAGAAAGGAAGGGGCAAACACGTTTGACTGAACATCCAATGCACATGCACACTGGGAGCCACTCAAACAATGCTGATACTCCTGCTGTAGAAGAAAAACTGTTCAAGATACATCGTGAAATTCAGTGCGCCGATTCGACAGCTGCCACCTTCACTTCAATCAGTGGATTTGACGACTTCTTCGAGCGACACTTCTTCGATCACTTCTTCGACAGCCCCACCGGGCGTGCGAGGCGTAAGGGACGCTTGGAGTGCCCTCCGGGCCCGGATCCGTCCGCGGCCCCGGGATCACGGCACGGCACATTTTGGCTTCCTCGGGTGATCAGCATATACATCCGGCAAAAGGGAGTCAGTTCGTATAGATAGCTCGAGGAATGTAATGGAGTCATGTCGGATCGCTGTGAAGCAGATGAGGTAGAAGGATACTCGAGAGGGTCAGGAAACTAGCTATGCAACGTCCATCAAAAGTCGTTACCAGGCTTTGACCAGAATTTGCTTTGCTAGAGGTTCCCTTCTAGCTGCAAGGAAAAACATGTATGACAGAGGTATGTGTGAGTTATGAGAGCTATGCAAGGACATTGTTGTACGCGTTACATGGATAGACAGAATGTTGGACAGATTGACAACCCCAGGTTGACAGATGGTGCCATAGCTGCGTAGCTTGAGTCGACATGAAATGAAAGCTTTACTGTGTGTTTTTAGAAAGACTTGAAAGACTGGCAGTCAGTTGTGTTTTTGTTCATGCATGCGCATGCGCAGGTTGTGCTAGTTGACTTCGGCGGTTCCTCAACCTCCTTCATTTAGCCGGCGAGCATTGTTTGACAGATAGTCTTCATGATGCTGTAATACTGCACTCTTTGACATGTCCTCTGTCCTCTTACAATACATGAGCACCCTCCCCTTGCCACAACTGCTAAGCCCAGCTGCACTTTCAGGTGCACATGCAACTGCGCGGAGAAGCCACATGCTCTCAGTCGGGCGGCCCTCTGGTTGTGGCCGAAAGAGCTTCAGAAAACATGGGGGGGCGGAGCTGGGCAAGTTGTTGGGGACGACCTGTTGCTGTGGAGATGTCAAATACAAGGGCCCCCGCGTTGCAGTGAGATCTAACAGGAAGTGTCACTTTGGCCTCCTTCAACTAGCCCTACTGGAAATTTGGAAAGTGAACATAGGAGCCATCTGCAGGGACATTGACTCTGACACTTTGGGTGGGCTTTCGGCCAAGAAAAGCACGATCACAACTCAACCAGGAGCAAGGCCTGTCAAGCTCCCCTAAAAGTCTCCATCATTTGAGAGGCAATGCAAGGTATGCCCTCCATCACTCGCGTAAGCACGATCAGCGAGGCCAGAACGACTTCTCAAGCTACCAATCATCCAGTGTCAAGTCATGGAGTTTTCTCTTGGTGCCCAGAGCATGCAAAGACTTCCAGACTTTTTGTTGGGTTCGTTGGCTTTTCCGGGGCCCAGTTCGTGGAGTATGTCTCCCAAGGCAATCTGATGACTCAAATGTTGCCGGGCGGGCATCTTGTCCTGCAGAGAGTTTGGACTTGAGAGATGATGAGAGGTTGGGCAAAAGGTTTGAATGTTGGCACTCAGTTGGTACTGTGTATGTGAGGAATCCAAGTGCAGGTCTACTTTCAAATTTGGGTGCGCGATCAAGTGCCAGATGGAAAATCAGGAAGATTCTTACTGTCCACGGGGCAGTGTGTTTACCGCCTATCGCCCTTTCATTCGAGCAATATCTATTGCCTATTGCTTTGGAAAGGCTTGCGACGATGTCACAAGAGGGCCAAACTGGAAATGATGTAGATGTTTTTTTCTCCGAGAGAATCACAAAAGAAGGGGCCATGGAATAGGCCTTCTGCGGTCGGTCATGGTCAGCGACCACTCCCCTAAGGTCTTAGTGATTCTTAGGCAGTTTGGATTGATGGACCTTAAATATAACAAGAGCCCGGAAAATGAGTTGATGGGTCGAGATGTTGGACTGTGGGACAAGTTGACCTATGTCGCCATTTGCCCAAGTGGTTTTGCTTGGACTCTGACCTTTGCGAACCTCCACAGACGAGGCCGCCCCCCGCCCCCCAAGTGGCCGCAGCTGCCAGAAGCACCACCTGCGTTGGGACGCCCGTAGAAGGACCAGGGGTAAAAATAGGAAGGCATTTTGTCATAGCAATGACGCTACTAGTAGTTAAGCACATCGCTACTAGTAACAAGAAGCTACTAGGTTGGAGGCCATCGCTATTAGGTTGGAGGCCATCGCTAATAGTAGCAAGGACGCTACTAGTAGCTAAATGCTATTGGAGAAAGCTCAGTGCTTGGAGGAATGTGGAATCACCCTTTTTCTCTCACTCTTCAAGAAGCTGCAGTCTTTGAAAGACACCGAAAAGAGACCCAACTGTGCCGGCTAAACAAGGAGCATGACAGATTTTGTGGTATCCGGGGTAGAAGCAAAGCTGCAGAAGTATCAGCCAAGCAAGCGGAAGCACCCTTGATTTTATGGAGGTAGCAGGAGCGAGAGCAACAACAGAGGTATTTGATACCCGTCAATAAGACTGGAATGGGCTTGATGCAAGCTTGCTCAGCTTGCTCCAGTGAAAGTTTGATTTGACCATCCAAGACTACACTAGTCCCAGAAAATGGAATCAGTAGTTCTCAATAGGATTCTTCCTCCAACCCTCCCATGCTCCCTGAAAGCCCCACGGGTTCCCACCGACGCTGAGGTTCCCACCGCCGCCCCCAGCGGCTCCAAGGGCGCCTCCCCTGCCACCACCGCCACCCCCTGGAGCTTTGGCGGACTTGCCAGAGATGTGGGGCTCCCCAACTGGTCGTGATTTGGGTGTGAATGATTTGAGAATATAGGGCCTCCCCATCACATCACCTCGAAGAGGAAAACTATAGATCGAAAGGCCATTGGGCCAGAGTGGTCCGCGTAGTTCAATACACACCTGACCATGTCCGCGCATCAAACAGCTGAGCAGGTGGTGTGCATCGTGGACAGAAGATCGAAACACAAAGCCGGTTGGTTGGTGTGTTCCCTTTCTGCTTGGGCCATGTTGGGGCTGCTGATGTTAGAGCAAAGCATCCTGGAAAATGTCCAGGAAGGTTGCCCGTCCAGCACCGTCCAAGGCCTGATGTGAATCCAGAGGACTGTCGCCTGGGCGACTTCAGTTGGATGGAAAGGGGTTGGTGTCTTTCACGATTTTTGTTGTGTTTCACAATGATAGGACCCCCAAATCAACTGAATAAAAGAAGGATTGGCACCCAGTGGTTGAAGGGTCCAAACATCCTTTTTTTTGTGCAGTCATTAGTTCAACTAGTAGCCTACATGCATGCATACATCCAAGACCGTAGAGTCAGCACCATGTACACTGCATAAAAAAAGGCCAATAGGCATAGCGCCCACTAGTTGTACCCTGCTAGTGATTTGCAGCTAATACTTCCACACGGCATTGCCTTCTAGCAAAAGCCCACCATTGACATAGGGATGGGACTATGGCAGTACCTCAGCCTAGTCATCCGCGTTCCAGGGTAGAAGCTACTCAGAGCAATGGCACGCGTCAAGTCCAGCATTCGGTTTCCGTCAATCAACAACCAAGTCCTGGCATCAACAATAGCACCTGCCTGCCACTGTTCCAATTTCCACCTGCTATGCAGCAGCTGCACAAATGCCACCAGCTGCGGGCCAAAAAGGTCATCACCCACCAATACCTTGGCGAGTGTCCATTTTTTGCTATCCTCGCTCTACGGCTATCCTCGCTATGGTCAGCCTCGTTGCATCATGTCGAAGGCACAGTCCAAACCGAAGCAGATCCAAATTACATTGAGCATGGCCGCCTGAAAAAGTCATGTGCGGGTAGGCCTTGCAGCCCTTTGCCAGCGACAGACATACCTAATCATAAGAGGCTATTCTGATTTGCTTGTCACCTCTCAACAAGCTCAGGTTCCGACAAGCTCTCCAGTTTCAAAAGGTCTCAAAGCCTTTCAGGCGTTCCTGCATGGTCTTTGGACAGCAACCCTCAGGCCATATCAAAAAAAAAAGACCTGCTCTGCATAAGTCATCTCATCTGGTACCATCGCACTTGGCCAGTTCGGCACGGCGTGAGACGGCGCTCACCGGCATCTGGAAGTACTACAGGCGAAGGCTCGTTCGACTTTGAGACGGGCGCAAAGGAATGTCGAGAGCGACGTACCTTCATGTGTGTGACACTGTGTGTGTGTGTCGAGAAGTCCCGCTTTTGGCCGAAAGCACGTGTGCAGCCGTGTGCATACAGAAGACACTTCAGGCTGGCTTTCAGCAGTGAGAGGCCATCAATGAAAACCATATAAACATACTGCAGCCATAATTGCTGAAGACTTGAGACTTGGGGCAAGTCAGGTGAATTAATTTCTTTCACTGTCTTGTTTGGAAAAGTATTGAAAAGTGAGTTATTTGATGAAGTCTCCTTGGTTGACTTAAGCCAGTTGCGCTTCATACACGGGCTTTTGGCAAACTCCAGAGCTTTGATGATTGAGATCAGTTGAAAGCAACCAGCAAAAGAAGCCCCCGGTCCTTAAGGGCTGACTTCCAACTTTGGGCAAGCACAAACAAGCCCACAGAATCAGCTGCTTTGGACAAGGCTACAGTTAGCTCTGAGCAATGGTAGCTGCCTAACCCAAATCACTCAGATGCCGACGTCCGTCACTTTCTGACCTAGCAGCAATACCGTGCGTCCGACGGGGGCGGTGTTCGAGGTCGCTCGAGAAGAGCGAGCCATTGCTGTTGGGAGAGCGGTCTTGCAACGTTGGTCGTCTCAGGACCTTCCTACATTGGGTCAGAGCCTTGGAGGATCCACAAAGCAACGACTTGAAGCTGGGCCACGGCAACGGCTTCCTTTCGCAACGGCTTCCTTTAGGGGAGTATTGTTTTTGCAGCTAGGGCCGCGGAGTGAACTGCCGTGTTGTTTCCAGAGGCCGCATCTTGCTTTGATAGGAATTGTTTGCGAGCTGTCTGGCAGGAAGTACAAATATAGAAGGCAACATAGACTGAAGTCCATTGAATCCATTGAATCCATTGGTTGGGGTCGCCCCTTTCCTTCGACACATTCGATCACTTGGGATTTGATTGTAAGCCGTGTCCGGGTTTTCTCAGTTCTGATGCTCAAGTGTTGTGCCCAGAATCCAGAGGTCCTGTGCCACAGCCGCCTTTGTTGCCATGCAATTTGGAGGAGGCTAGAGACGCGATTGAGGGTGTACATTGGAGAGAGAAATCAAACAAGATGCGGGTCCAGACCGAGCAAAATCCATGTTGCAGTGTTCGATTGGGTTTTCATGGCGTTGAGGAAAGCAGCCAATTCGGCTGGATGGGTGAAGCATTGTGTCCATTCTTGTGGTCACAGTTCGAGAAAGAATCCTTGCTGCTTTTGTAGAGGCTCTCTCTTATTGGGTGATCTTTCTAGGGCAATGATGCCTTTTTGTCTCACTTCCCGAAGGCAAAGTCGGCACCATGGCTGTTGCGAATCCCGTGCCACTTGGCGCTGCCAGCCAATTTGGCGCTGCGACTCCGACCACACATGTTCCGTCAGACATCCCGAGTGGTGCAGGAAGGCTTCAATTTCTCAGGCACTTCTCAGAGACCAAGCGATTCTGCTACAGATTTCTGAGTTCATGGAATGTCCCCTGTAACCCGTGTTATGCATGGCAGGTAGATGCCACATTTTACCCGCTGATCGCGCGAGCGAGCGAGCGAGCGAGAGAGAGAGAGAGAGAGAGAGAAGCACCCAGCCCATTAGCCATTAGCCCATTGAGGCAATCTGACCGAAGCGCCCGAATTGGTGACTCGGAGCAAATTGAAGCCTTTTCTGTTGAGGGAACACAGCGGGGATAGGATATTTGTGTGCCATTTTTTGTTCAGTTGAAGGAGCAAGACATTTTCTTGTATCAAGCGCTTGTGCCGGAGCAAGCAAGTTGATGAAACAATGTTCAAGAGGCCCACCAAGATTGAAACTCTGGGCGGCTGCTCAGATCACTGACCTCCTGCGATCAGCCTGGAAATTCTTTGAGGCATTTGTTTGGACAGTGACTCTTCGTTCCAATGACACTTGCCTGTTGCAATGATTCCAGCTGTAGCACAAATGGATGTGTTTTGGCTTGAAAAATCCATCGATTTCGTCCGTACATTCCGGTGATCGACGCGTCAAACCATACCGAGGTCTCGATGGATCACATCCCAGAGGGCTCGGCCTTTCCCTTCCAGGTGATGCAAGGGCAGCTTGGAAAGATGGGACCGAGGAAATAGATCGGTCAAAACCTTGCGGGCCCTGGTTGAACCAGGGAACATGAACAGAATGGACGACCTACAGGAGGTCAACCTACAAGGGTTTAGAGCTGGTGTTGACCCACCGCCGAATTTGGGAGGATGTTTTTCTTTGACCCTCCTGTAAAGACAAGAACTTAAAACATGAGTTAAGGCCTTCAACCAAATATGGATATGCCAAAGAACTTCAAAGAACTTACTTGCAAAGATGTTTCCGATCATGTGATTGGAGATCAATCTAGGACACAATTTGATGCTTATTGCCCTTTGTGTGTTGATCGGAAATACGGTTTGTTTTTCGAGGTTGAAGCCATACTCTCTTCGCTTCAAGACATTCGCGGGGACAGGCATCAAAAACAGGTGGATAAGCATCAAAAGAAAATGATAACAAAACAATGATTAGTGTATACATTATGATAAAATAGCAGAATAATGATAAAATGTATAACATAAAGTTGTCCTTTGGTCCCCTGGTCCCCTTGGTCTGGTTCCTGGTTTCTTGGTCTCCCGGACCCCTTGCTCCTTGTCCTCCATTTTGGTCCCCTTCATTCCCTTCTTACTTATGTTCTTTGGGATACTTATGATTGATATTCGATGGAGTAAGCGTATGTGAACAGCCTCTCGGGGTGAAATCTCCAACAAACCTTACACTCCATTTGTTGGGTGCACTAAGAGCGCTGTAAGTACTAGCAGTTTAGGAGTATGCTTTTGGATCCCTATCATTTTTGCAATATCTGAGGACATGTTTGATTTTGTACATCTATTGTTTGATCCATCACCCTCATCAAGGCCTTCGTCCGGGCCCATGGTCGCCACAGTCACCTTCTGAGGCCTCCGACGCTCAGCAAGCCTCCTCCGGTCTACCCTGTTGCGCCTGCACCAGCACCTGCTGGCGCACCATTGCTAGGCACATGAACCCACCAATTCATTTGATTCAATCCAAACCAGTGAGTGACTTGGGCGACTGCCAGGTGGAATGACCAATATGGCATCAAATCTCCCTGGCACGAACATGATGAAACCAGGAATTGCCGGAGCCAGCCGCTGCCTCGGAAAAACGTTGATTTCGAACGCAACTCCAAAGACTCCACGAAACGGCGGAACGGACTCCGAGAGCTCCAAAACAGTTGGTGTGTTTTTCGAACAGGGCCTTGAAGGGCAGTCAATGAGGTGTTGAAGTTTCCTTCTAGTCTGGGGATCACCCAAGTACAGGTGCTGGGAGAAATGTTCCAATCACCAACTTCATGTGATCACCAACAGGGCTTCACCTTTGCCATTGGCTCGGAAAATGTGGCGTTTCGTTCAAAGTGTGTTTTCCCCATTGCAAATGAGAGAATTCTGGACGCAGAATGAGTGGTTCCATAGATTTTGATCCAGAAGTGGTCGTAAAACATCTTTGGTACATCGTGCCCGTGGTTGAACTTGCGCTTGCAGGTCTTCCTACCAACCCCTTGGGGAATACCATGAATGGCATGCTCAGCGTTTGGAGCCTCACTATGCTGAGTGAATCGAGATGATGCCTTTGGCATACTCGTACATTCGAGGTTTGGCAGATATGTTGTTTGGCAAGTGTTTGCACTCTGACCACAAAAGAACATGTGTTTGGATGACATGGAAAACGCTTATGGCCTTACAGGCTTCCAAGCATGCTTGTCTTTTGCACAGAACTTTGTGAGATGGAGAACAGTCACACACCCGTCTAACAAATTCTTTCAAAGTGCGGTGGCAGGTCAACCATGGATCAATCAAAATACCTTGCATGAAAAAGATATGAAAAGCCTTGCTATCTCATGTTACTTTGTTCTTTAGAGTTCCGATCATGCACATTCTGCGTGTTTGAGCCCACCAGAAAACCGTGCCCTCAACGTGGACTGAGGCGGCCCAGCTGGACAAGTCAGCAGGGATCCCCAAAGGAGACTTCTGGCGACGTTCAAAGCCGGGAACCAGCCACTCCAAAGTGGGTGACTCCGATGCTTTGCGTTCCAAACCGAACATTTTCTTGGTCCACTTATTTTCTGAAAGAAGATACTTGCGGAGATGGTTTTCTTGGGGTGGCGGTACTTGATGGCATCCTATGGCCAGCCACTTCACCTCGCCATATGCGACGTGTCTTTGAGCCAATGGTGCGTGGGCAGCTTCTGGACATGTCAGGTGCCAGTGGTGGAATGAGAAGTTGACTCTTGTGAAGACTGTCCTTTTGTACGCTTTCCAAGCTTGGATCTTGAGTGCAACTTGTCACTCTCTATCATGGATATCCCGGAATATACAAGGTTTTTCATTGAGGCACTGCACTTGGGGGTTTGATCCAGCCACATGCGCAAGGTCCCAAAAAATACCGAAAAGCGCCCTACAGCCTTCCTGGAGAAGAGTGAGAAGGCCCCAAAAGAGTGTAGAGTGCAGTTTCCCACAACCCATGTGGCTTTGGAAAATAGTCCTTTTAGATCCTTTTAGAGAGAACAAGTCATTTTCGATCTGTGCGGGTCACACATGATTCGTCCTGTGCGAGCGGAGATGTATGTTTCTGAAAAGTCACCGAATGCCATTAGAAGTGCAATGTCGTAAACCTTGCCTGGTTGGGTGAGTTGGCAGTAGATTGAAAACTTGATCAAGTGCATGACAAACTGCTTTGATCATGAAACTTCATGAGTTTTGCACAGAAAAGGTATTATGTCTTTTAAAAGAAGTCATGCAGGGTCTTTCATGAATCTCATACCTCTACTGCAGGCATTTGCCTGCCAGACTTCTTGGCACATCGCTCCAAAAACCTCGATCTCCCCCCGCTACGAGTTCGGCCGGTCTTGACGCAGGTCTCCCAGAGGCGCCGCTTCGGGGACGCCCTGGTAGACGGATGATGGATGTAGATGGCCAATATGCAAGTAGACCTGACCGGTCAGAAGCAGGTCTGCCAGGTCTGCCAGGTCCGGTGGGTGGTTTCAGTGGACTGGGTGGATGGCTGGGTAGGTGGGTGGCTGCAATGCTGACTTGCCTGAAGCACTTGGAGAGTCCCGGGTGTTCTCCATCAGGAGCCTGCGAGCAGGAGTCCAATCCGTACAGAAGCAGGCTGGGTCTGGGAATTTACAGGCTCTTCAGCATAGAAGCTTCGGAATAGTTCCAATGTGACCAAAAATAGTGACCCTTATCTTGGCACGTTGGAGAGGAAACGTGGAAATGGACCTCTCTACTTACAGAGTACATGTGCCCTATGGCTGGGTTTTGGTGCACGTCCAGCCCTACAGATGAAACCAGGTGGTAGCAGTTTGCAAGAACTTTTCCCACTCTTGGGACCCTTGGGATGATGTTCAAATGTCCAGAGATATTGTGGGAGCGACGCTCTCCAAACCTAAGTTTACAACCCCGAACGCTTGTAAACTCAGAACCAGGCCGTCACTTAACCTGACCTGCGATACGGTCCTTGATTCACAGGATGGCGACGCAGAAATGACCTGCGACTGCGAGGCCGTGGGACTCAACATGATCTCTTTTTGGAGGGTTGTTGTTAGGTCATGCACCA
The DNA here is from genome assembly GCA_963970005.1 of Durusdinium trenchii. Classification (NCBI taxonomy): domain Eukaryota; class Dinophyceae; order Suessiales; family Symbiodiniaceae; genus Durusdinium; species Durusdinium trenchii. The sequence goes on along the minus strand of CAXAMN010020890.1, from coordinate 1,151,145 downwards.
AAAAGCGCTCGACGGAAGAAGAGTTCACCTTCAAAGATGTGTGATTCTGAGTGGCACTGTGTATTAGTTGAGGCGATGCACGTCTCATGGCTTTTGGCATCCTTATCAAATTCCTTCAATCAGAGTTCTTCCTTCCCCGTTGACGTCGCAGGATTGAGCAAACATGAGCAGAGTGTGAAAAAGCTTTGGATTGGGCCAGTGCAAAGCCTTCAAACTGAACTGAAGGATGTACTTGTCACGGTTATTCTTGCCTCATCCAACGCGATGCTATCAGCTGCTATCGTTGAGGACAATGCATTGATGATCCAACAAACAAAGGATTCCTGACAGCTTCCCACCCTCCTTTTATTTTGATTGGAGTAAAGTCGTTGAGGGCAAGTTTGCGCATTGAAGTAGGAGCTCCTCAATTCGGTTTCATTTGGCCTTTTGTGGCTTTCTGCAGTCTTTCAGCAACGGGCCGCAAGAGTTATCTTTAAAAAAGAAAAGTCGAAACCTCATCCATTGAAACTTCAGGCTGGTAGCCTTTAAGCCATCGAAGATTTCGCTCAAGTGGTAATGGCAGCTATGTTTTTGGATTCCCTCGCAGTCCAGCTGAGACTCTTTGGCACCATGCACTGACTAGAACATAGTGGAGCCAAGCTTGAGATATCAAGTACATGAGGATGATTAAGGGTGAATTGCCTTCAGCCTTCTATTTTGTAACTGCTCTACTTCTGTGAAATGAGCCGCTCTTCTCACATCGCCACAAACGTTCCAAGCTCACATGCCCAACAAAAGTTCACATCGCCTGGCCTCAGCTCCAAGAGCTAGCCCACACATCATATTGAATCTGAATCAAGCGGGTCATCAAACACTCCAAGCGTCGGATGCAGCCACCTTTGCAGCCACTGCAGCTTCCGCCCGGCACTTGGAGCTGATGTGGTTGTTGCTTTGTGTGGGTGCAGAACGTGCAAAAAGAACATGTAGGCAAAAGGAACGATTGTTGAATAGACAGACCACATTCAATTGACCAATGTCCAATGTCGATTTGCATGGCAAATCGCTGGTAGACAGCCTGAGTAAAGCTGTACTTGTGCCACCCATGCAGTTCTAACTCGTTTTGGCCCTCCCAGGCTTGCACGTGCAGGCGACAGTCTGCTGGTGCAGAGTTCGATCGAAATTGATGCAGTTCAGATAGGCACCACCTCGTTTCAATACTTTGAACATCAGGGCAGGATCTGTGGGTCTCAAACCAATGGGTACCCCGCCATCTCCGCCTGGCACCAATTGGCCGGGCGACTCAGGATGTTCCACGACTGACCGTTCGCATTCAACGAAGCTCTTTTTCAGTGGAACATTTGGCCAGGAGGATCGGATCCACCTCCCAAACGGACTCCAAGAGACTCAGTTCCTAGGACTCTTTCCAAGGAACTGAGCTAAAGATACAATCCCAAACGGGGCGCGCAGCTTCAAAATCCCATCCTGTAGACAATAGATAAAACAGATAAAGTCTTCCATGACACGTATAGCAGCGAGAAATGCAATCTACCTTAGGTATGTTGATCCACGGGCGGGTGGAGTCACTGTCTTGATTAATTTGTTTCAATATATAAATGTTTTTTTGGAAATTAATTGAAAGGTGGGTGTGAGGAGGGTCAGATTGATTTTCACGGCTGAAGTGTCACCACCCTGATCCATTGTTGGCATGGAAGTGGTTTGACTTCCAAAAACTACCCAAAATAATATCGGAAAGACAAAGAGTTTGAGCAGGGAATCGTTTGAAGTTTGAAACATGTGTGAACCATTTGCAATCAGAAAGCGAAAAACATGTTTCTCATGGAAGCAACTGGTCTGGAATCTGCTTGGCCCATGGGCACAAGCAACCAGTGCCGCAATCAGAGACCCTGAACTTCCTTATCCATCCGGATAAGCTTGGAGTTCCCAAACTCGTGCTGGCCTACAGTCAATTGACAGAATGGTTGTTTGATCCGGGAGGGACTGCAAGATTTGGAAACACCACATGGAGGACTTTCAGCTAGATTCAGCTAGATATTCCGATATCTTCTCATCCAACATCGCTCCTTCTTGGAGGCCAGCTGGAGATCCACAGCAAGTCAGAAGCCTACTTTGGACTAACATGTTGATGCTTGCAAAAAACTTGAAAGAAGCCTGCACACCCATGCATAGACTACGAGCTGACGAGTAAATGCCTTCACTTGGGCAGGAAGTGGCCCAGGTATGTCAAAGAGACATATAAACCGCGAGTATGACCGATGTCTTGAGGAGTATCGGTAGTTTTTGCTGCACTACGAGTTTACACGCTTTCCAAGAGCTTGAGGGAAGCTCCCGTGGTCACGAAAGAGTTATTTCTGCTTGGTTGCGAATGCAATCAACCAAGCATTTAAGGTCGGGAGCTTCGGCACAGGCACCTCAGCGGGTTTTTGGGAGCTCCAGAAGGTACAAGTTTTCCAAAGACCAAGTCTGCCAGATGATCTAAGGAACTGCTGAAATGTGTTGTAGACTTCGGTGTCAGCCGCTTCAGATGCTTTCAACCAGTAAGTCAACATTCTGCTCTCCTTGTTCCCCGTGTTCTTGGGCCTTCACCGTGTCCGCTGCCCAGACTGGACTTCGCTTGGGTGAGCTCACTCAGCGCATCCAGTCAGTGGAGCGGCAGGCCGATGTCGCTGCAAAATCGGGGTGTCATCTTTTTTAGAGTTGAAACTGCGAGGAGAAGTGAACAACCATGCAGAACTGCTGAGGAGTCTTCGGTGTCGGTGTGTGTGTGTGTTGCCAATCAATCTCTTGTGTGGCCAATCAGTATGCACCTATGGACCATGGATAAGAAGGAGGCCAGGCCTGTGCAACGAAAGCATCTCTTGTCCTCGAGTGCAGGTAGAAACTGATCTGAGAGTCAGAAAGCAAGCCGAAGACTCTACTGTCAGGAGCTCAAGATCAGGCCATGACATTCTAACCGTGAACATCCATGATTCAATCCTCACCTTCTTGGGTTTGGGGCATGGGGACTCTTCAATCACGTACAGAGTGAGAGCATGGGTTAGACGCTTTGAGAATCACAAAAGTTCTTGTTTGCTCCTTTGCTGTGTTCGCTTGCTCTGGCCAATTCGGGCCACTTCGGGCACAATGGCAAGCCAGTGACGCTCTGTTGTACTGTATGTAGATGGCTATGCGCAGAGAAAGTGCATGCAACATGGAGCTCAAGTAAGACAGGCGAGAGCTTTAAAGGAATCAAATGCACTTCTAGCTTTCGCAACAGCTTGAGACGCCAATCTAACTGCGAGGTCGAAAACCTTTCACTGGACGCGCCTGTCTTAGATTCGCAGCAATCCCATGATCATGCGACTGTGGGGCATGCAAGGAGCCAAATTATAGATGCAATGAATGAAGCTAGACACAACACAGCTTCATTTCCACAAACAGCCAGAACGCTGCAAAATGTCATGGTAAATTTGCAGCACGTTACAGGCTTTTAAGTTCAGAACAGAAGGGTTGTCGATGCCTAGGGCCTTGGAAGCCTTGGAATTGATTGAACAGACACAGTCAGGTTAAGTTGTTCAAGGCCAGTCCCTTCATCCTTGTGGTGCCTCGTGTGCCGAGAATTCTGGATCAGAGGTTTTTGAATCTGATTACTTCTATCTCACGGGTGATGTGCTTGTACTTGGAATTAAATGTGATAGATTCTATGACGATCCTGCATGCGCATCCCAGTCGCAATTTTATGAGTAGACGCAGCAGCGACATCTCAAGATTTGCCCAATGAGTCAGCCTCGAAGCAGATGCGCCCAAGATTGCTTCCTGGCCTTGGATGGCTGGCTGCCTGAACTCAGAGTTATTCTGCAGCTTGATCTCCCCACACTCTCCAGAAGCTTGCTGATGCGCAGGGTGGAAGGCAAATCTTTTTAAGTGATGGCCTGCCAGGATACAGACTACTTTAAAGCAGGGCTTTGTTGAGGAACAGTATCAATCAAAGTGTGAAGTCCCTTGTTTCTGTTCTCATCCCTGAGGCATTTCAAGGATCTGGTTAGCACTCCTAAGTTTTTTCTCAACATTTGCAGCATTTTGCCAAGCAAGGGTGAGAGACTGGCAGGGTGAGAGAAATGGGCCTGCTCATTTTGAGCTTCTTGACGATATATAGTTGTTTTGATTCTCTTGCTTTCGAGCGTCTTGTACAACGGAACTGGTCCCCATACAGGAAAACGTGTCCTTCAAGATTTCCAACAGTTCGTCTTAGAGGGAACACCCACGTGACACCTCTGTCCAGATGGGCCGGGGAAAGGCTCCGCAAGCCGGGGCAGAACTCAACCAGTCAGGATGTCTTTTTTGCCGAGATCTTTGAACAACGCCCGATGTACTTCAAAGGAAATCTGCCATCTGCACAACGTTCGCACTTGCTGAGTTGGGAGTATCTGGATGAAGTTCTTTTGCGGTGCTTGTCTTTGGGATGCCCTGAAAGTTCAGAGCTCGTAATTTACAAGAATCTGGCTCCATGCGAAGACTATACGTCACCTGCCGAAGCATATTTACAAGGAGCCTCCTTGATTATCAACAATGTGGACCAGCTGTGGCGTCCTGTACACACTTTTTGCAGAGCCTTGAAGTTTCCTTCTGTGTATGCAAACTGCTATGTGACACCTCAGTTTTCGCAGACGGCTCCACCCCATGCAGACGACCGAGATGTATTGGTGCTGCAGTTGGAAGGAGAGAAGCACTGGTCCATTTACAGTTCACCAGCAGCCTGCAAGAATAGCATGCGATCCGAGGCTTGAGATCCTTCTAGGGAGAGAAAAATGTCATCAAGAACACGACTGAGTGTGTTGTTCTTCAAGGGCCATGCCTCAAGTGCATGTTCTTATCCATCTAGCAGAGATGGATTCACTTGCCCTAAAAGTCAAGCCCTGAGATTGCAGGAATGCATTGGATCTTTCTTTAGGACTTAGAACACTGTAGATGGAATTCATGGTAGCAGTGGAATTTGTTGGCCACGCTTGATCCACCAAACCATGTGACCTTGGGAGATTGGAGATTAACATCCATCCCCGAAGCTCAGGAAGGGGACTAAGAGGTTTTGGTCGTTGCTGAACTTCAGCTTTTGCGCACGCCTTCTGTTCGTCCGAGGTGTATTTGCCTTACCCATCTGAGCAAGTTGGCAAAGATCACTTGGAAGTTCCATGTGAAGTGCTAGACTCTCAGAACACTCGAATGCTGCAGACCTTGCGTGCAGGACCAACGCTTTTGGGATTATGGAAGACTCTTCTTTTGAAGCGAACTTGGGAGCATGACAACAAGCCAAAGAGAGGGTCTTGGGTGTTCATGTTTTGGCCAGGAGATGTTCTTTACGTGCCGCGAGGCTTTGTCCATGAGGCAAAGACCAGCAGTCTTTCATCCTTGCACCTCACCGTTGCCATTCCAACCTTTGAGCCTTGGCAATGGAGGCTAAAAAGATCTAAAACGCCTGTTTCCTGTGCCCTTACTAGGGCTGTTTCGGCGCAGGAGGCACGATTCAACCCACTGATTTCAAGAGAAACAACTTATAGAAGTCAGATGTTGAAACTGCAGGCCAAGCATGCAATAGCAAGAAGATGCTTAGCATCAATAAGAGCTTTGACGAAACTTTTGATATGATATAACCTCTAATCGACATTAAATGTGCGAGCCAACTGCTGTGGATGCTAGGCTTACAATCTGTTTTAAGAGTAGGCAAATACAAGTGAGTGGAGCTTTGGAAGGAGAACAGAAGTTCTTTTTTAAGGTTCAGGCTCTTGCTGACGACAATGTGTGCGAAGTCAGGATTGGAGCAAGTCAAAAGTGATGATTGATGCACTGCAAGATCATATTGATGGACCTGCAGAGGTCGAAAGAGAACCCATTCTCCAGCGCATCGGACAGTTCTCCGTTGGGATCGTGTTGGGATGGAAGGGAGGGACTGGAATGCTGCTAGATATATATATATACACATGTGCCTGTGATGATTGAAGCGGGCCGGAGATGAATGCGGTGTTTTGAGCACGGACGCGGAGCCTAGATATATGGCAGCATGTGTGGATGTCCCCGATGTCCCCCTTCATTTATTTTTGCAGTTTTCTACTATCTCAATCTGCTTCAACGGTGCAAAGCACAAATTTCAGGAGGTCCCTGGATTCCTGACATTGCTATTTTCATCCAAGTGTTGTTATCCATATGTCCGTGTTGGCCAATTTTGCTGATGTTTGTGCCAGCAGATTGTGATGGGAGGTTCCAATTTGGGAGTGTCAGGCGAAAAAGAACCCCTGGCGTCAAAGCATTCCTTTCTACGCTCCGTGGAACGAGGCCCGACTTGGAGATGCATTCCATTTTTTGAAAATTTGGCCGGATCCACAGTGTATCATACCACACAACTGCCACACGACTGCCCTAGAGGCCTTCACTTAGTCACTTGGAGCAGTTTGAAGTATAGTGGAAAAGGCTTGCTGAAGATGAATGCTTGTGAGGACAGATGCAACTTCTTTTTTTGCAGCTGGCAAAACATGTCAAGTCACATAAGAGGTTGACCTGAAAGCAGCTCTTCATCAAGCAGTGGAAGAGCTAGACATTTCGAAGGCCGGAGGGAAGCCATTGGTATGTGCACTTTGGATGGCCAAGGGTGCTGGGGAATGTAATTTCGAGGCGCTGCACCCTGTGAGGTTTGTTGCCAGTATGAGGATATACAGGATGGCTCCAATTCAGCAACGAGCATGCCTTGAGAGTCAAAAAATGTGTCATGGTCAATGTCAGGCCAAGAAGATCTTTGAGGCAAAGAACCACATGCATAATCACAGGCAAGCGCTGGCACTGCAAGCTGCAGAGTCTTTGTGCTTGGAATGCAGTAGGGCCACTGGGATTCGTCGAGGATCTAGGTTTCGTCAATCGTGGAATCCAATTTTGACCACATTTGTTTTGTAGGTGTTGGACATGTTTATCAAGTCCGTCCACAAGAACTGGTCTTTTCGGTGGCTTGTTTGAGCTTAAAGTGAGCGGACTGCTGGAGACACACCTTCCCGATCTGCATGCATCGCGTTGCCATCAACTCAAAGGAAATATCTTCGGTGTTTTGCGCATGCATATTGAGACACTCTTGAAGCTGTATACTTCTGTGGAGGCAAAATAACCGAGCTGGGTGACCCAAACCCGCTTCGCTGAGGCGCTTGCCGCGTCGAGCACTTCGGAGCTCTTCCACAGTAGTGTGGCACCAGAATGGTCGGCTGGAGGGCGATTTGTTGCTTGGCAGAAGTGGAACTGGCGGCATTCAGAACTTAGTTGCTTTTGACGGCTGTATAGGTCTCTTTCAAACCTAATTAAATTTCAGAGTTCTCAAAGTCCGCAACTCAAGAGCGCCTTTTTCACATCCGACACCAGTGTGTGGAGATTGAGGTGGCTGGCTTCCTTTGAAAGGATCAGTCTGGAGTATTTGTTGCAGACCTTGGAGAAAGGCCGACCTATAGAAGTTGGTCATATCTTTGGTGAGGCCATGAGAGCAAAAAAGCGAAGAGCTCCTTTGCTGGAGGACCAGCATGACGATTCTAGGCTAGACCATTCAGTGGAATGTTAGCTAGCATCTTTGGAGCAAGCATGGAGAGATGTTTGCGGACAGATGTAAGATGGAGGTTTCCCAATCTCATAGCCTGCTGGAGACATTTCCACCTGACGCAAGGATGGGGCAACCTCTCACAATTTGCCGATGCTGTGCGGCTTCTTGCAAATTTGCTTTGCTGCCTTGTGCATCGAGAACGGCCTGGCCACCTAGCTACATGGCCTTTGCAGCTGCGCCGCTGCGCAGCCAAACAAAAGCAAGCAAATCATTGTGTAGCGGTGGAAGGTGGACACAGGACTGTTTCATCGTGGCATGAGCCCTTGTGAGTTGCCTGAGACACAGGTTTTGCCTGTTTTGTAGACCAAGGCCTTTTCATGGGCCACACGGGCTCATGCTCTGACAGGAAAGGCTCTGAGGAAAAGGCGTGTCTCTTTTTCTTCTAACATATTTAATCGCTGTTGTGCCTATTTGTCTCCATGTCCAAACCAAGAACATGTCCAGCAAGTTTGCTTTGATCTGGAAGATTTAGTGGCCACTGGCACCATGGAATAGTCTCTAGCATTGCCATATTCTTATTCCTTTCTCAACCTACTCCCGCACTTGCTGCGTTTTCTGAGGTGCAGCGCTTGGAGGAGTGCTTGAAGCAAGAGACTGTGACTTGGATTTGCTGGAAGGTTTGACTGTTGCACCTTGTGATCCTGTAAATCTCATGGAGAAACATCCAACATCATCATGACTTGATCAATCTTAAGGAGCGGCGCTTGCGGGAGAATCAGGACTTGAAGAAGGCGGTGATGCGCGGCTTTGTGTCAATGACTTCGTGGAACATCAGCAGCAAACCGCACAGCTAAAGAAGACTTCTCGGCTTACTGTGAGAAGTGGCCTTTCCTCGGCCAATCAGAGGTGTTGATTCACTGTCATCAGATTTAATTTGCTGCAACTCACCAACCAAAATCAGGGGCATCATATTTTCTCATTTTGTGGCGGGATTGAAAGGAGCTCCTCCATCCAAAGCTGGCTGAAGCTCAAAGCAAGCTGGAGGCACTCCATCTGAACACGTGTTTTGCTTGGAACAAATGGATTGGTAGGGCCTATGTCATGCTACGTCACAGGGCAAGCAGGACAGACTTGCAGACACCTCATCCTCATCTTTTTCAATAACTATAACCTTTGGTCTTGAGGTCTTGAAATGTGGACAAGACCTTCAAGCAAAAATAACTGCCGCCATGGCTACCAATTGCTTTGGGCGCCCTGCTTCAGGTCTTCTTTCTTCATCGCTTCGAGCACGCGCACACCACAATTGATGTTGGGTCCTTGATCTATTTGAAGTGAGTGTGGTTTCCCCAAGTGTTCAGGGTTCTAGATGAAAAGAGAATGATCAGCATAGCTTTTTCCGAGACAAGCCTAGGCCTTGAGCGACCGACTGGATGCTGTGGAGAAGGCATTGGCTTGGACATTGTTTTTGCCGAGTCACAGATGTCAACCCATCTAACCCGGGATCAGCAGTCTTTGTTTGCCTTTGGGATGCTGTGGGAAAGTATGGCGCCTGATCTCTTTTGCAAAATGGGCGACGCCACCCTCACGCAGATAGAGGGAGATGTGCAAGTATACAGCCTGTGGTTCAACAGTAGGAAAAACAGATGACGCACTGTGATGTGAACCACACTCAACGCAGTGGGGGTGTGAAGGAGTGAGTTGGTAAGGAGGGTGAGGGAGTTAAGGACTGCTGGCAACATTGTAGGTGCTTGTGCTTTTGTGCAAGATAGCAGATGGCCCACTTGAATGAATGAAGCACCGAGTTTTGTTCAATGCCAACTTGGGCTCGGCGCTTCACATTGTCAAGCACCACATGTCATCGCTTGGCTTGTTGGTGCCACGCGATTTGGTGGTCTGCAGTTGCTGCCTTTCTTCTTTTGTTTGATTTACTGGCTTATTGTTTTGCTTTTTGTTTGCGCTTTTGTGGATCGCTTTTTTGCGTTCTGTTTTGGTGCTTTTGGTTGATTTTTTGTTGCTGATTTTGCTCAGTAAGTTTCGACACAAGTCGGCACCTAGGTGCATAATCGTGGAATTTCTGATAAGGACGCTCGCTACAACAATGTATGCACGTGTGAAGTCTATCATTCCCTGCAAAGCAAGCTCTTAGAAGAGATGTGCCAGCCACCCAACCAACCAACGAGCGAACCAACCAACGAGCGAGCCAACCAACCCACCAACCAGCGAGCCAACCAACTCACCAACCAACCAACCCACCAACCAACGAGCCAACGAGCCAGCCAGCCAACCAACCAACCAACCAACCAACCAACCAGCCAACCTACCAACCAACCAACCAACCAACCAACCAACCAGCCAGCCAGCCAGCCAGCCAGCCAACCCAACCAACCAACGAACCAACCAACCTCGGTTCGTTCGCTTCGGCTTTTGAATGTTCGTTGCAAGACTCTGACGTGCCCGATCGCCTCAATTCAGGGACCCGTCTCATCGAGACGCTTTTAGGCTACCTGATTCGACCGCGCTGCCATAGGGCATTGCGACTGAAGGTGAGACGCCTTCGAAGTCCATTCGTGAGGATTGGAAGAAAGTGCAGCGGCAGCTTGAAGACCGACTTTGTGGTTGCTTTCACTTGAAGTGGTAGGGAGCAAGCGCGACCATGTGACTCGCACAAACACGGACGAACCTTTTCCTGCGGGGTGTTGGGCCGTGATGGGCTTCGATCCATGAAAATCACTGTGCACTCTCAAAAGAAATGACATGATGGTCAAGCGTCTTTTGACTCTGCCCATCCCTCCCTCTCAGATCGAAGCCTCTTCTTATAGGCTCGCTGAGTGGATCGTTGATGAGTCCTGACTTCTTGCCACGCTTGGTCTTCGACCACTGTCCACTGTCCTGTTGCCAGGATGGTTGACAAACCGTCATTGCCACGAAGCTTTTTTAAAGAGTCGGATGCTTGCTGTGGTCCAGCTACAAAAAGAAGTGGAATCCGGATTGGCCAAGGATTCCCGGAGTGCTCGGACATCAAGAGCCGTTCTACGGTCTTGATTGAGCTCTTCACTCGACAAGCAATCATATGCCACCTTGGCATCTATTACAAGCAGGATGGGACATGGCTTAACATGTTCAAGCCAACGCTTCATAACAAAACTTGGATCTCGAACTTCACACAGGATCGCACGCAAGAACTCTGCATGTTCGTATCCTAGTGATGCTGCTGCTGCCTCTACTGCTGATGAACTACGTACGACTCTCTTGCACGCTGTGCTACACCATTCAACAGGAGCTACAGCGTTCATTTCGCGCTGCACACGAGGATTGGCCAACATCAAGAAAATGCCAAGTTGCGACTTTCCTCTTGGCATGGCAGCCAATGCTCCGTCTGTTGCGACGATCACCATGATCTCCTTCAGAGAACGCCCGAGGCCGCGTAACAATGAACGAAGTTTCTTGTTTGGCTTTCAGCGCAGTGTTGTTCCCAACCTGAGAGTACTTCCCGTTGCATCAACCAGGTTTTGTTGAAGGAAAGAGACCGCAAATGCTAAATCCGGTCTTCCTTGTTTCGCAAGCCAACCTAGTTGTCCAACCAATGCTCGCAACTGTGAGGATTGCTGTTGATTGTCTTTCATAGAACTGTCAAATTGGATCTCTGTCAAAGCAGCGCAGTATTGATTCATGTCTATGGTCACGGAATCTTCACTTTGACGCATGACGCGTCCAAGGATTTGCCTCCTTCTTTCAAGTCGGTCCAGCTGCCAAATTTGAGTTCCTTCTGCAACTTCTCCCAGTCAGCCTCCACCTCGGAACTTCCAGCCAACAAGGCATCGTCCACGTGCAGAGTGATGAGGCCGATTAACACACCTTGGTCATTCGTGCTTCATAAACAAACATGGAATAAGCTTGGATTCTTTGAGCCCCAGGTTGACCAACGTTTCCCGGAACCGAAGATACCAGGCTTTCACTCAGTCCCAAAATTCCTTTTGTTGCAAAGCGCCAACCCATGTAGTCAAGCACTCGAAGGTGTGCGTATACAAAGGATCTGTTCTTGGGAGTGCCAACATTTTAAAAAGGCTGCAGTCACATCTGCAATGTTGATTTGCCAACCCAACGTCGTCGCTATGCAAATCAACAAGGAGTGAGCAAGGGAAAGAGCAGTTGGACTTGCTGCTTCATATTTCCCCAAATCAGGGTCCTTGTGTCCTCCAACACAAAGTCTTCCTTTGGGTTCAAAACCAAGCTGTGGTTGTTTCTTATTTACGATGACCATGCGCGATCTGATGATTCGCTCTTTGGGAACTAACTGGCCTACCACCGGTCGAATGGCTTCGTGCTCAAGATGGATGGAAAGCGCTTTGATCAAGGAAGGAATGGTGAGCTGCACCTCTGACAGCGTCATGTCTTGAATGTATATTTCATTCCGAGCACCTCTCGTCCCCTTTCCAATTCACACTGCTCAATCTTCAGAAGGTCCATTCCTTCTGGCAGAACCATTGCCGTGTCTCGAAGAGCAGCGGTAGGGTATAAGTTCCGATTCCGGCATGCAGCATGAGCAAGTCAATGACTTGTCTCACAAGATGAAACTCAATGCACATCCCTCACAAGCACAATTGTGGTAGATCCCCAAGACATAGGAGGAGGATAAAAGTAGAGAATTTCGATAGAGGCACTGGACCTGAAGTTTGGAATGACATTCATGCCCGCTTGCAACAGTCGCCTGGTCTCCATGACCTTTAATTCAAAACCTTATCAGTGAACTCCCACAGATGAAACGACATCAAACGTTTCCACATGACGTCCTGGACCGCATGGAGTGTGATCACTCCAATCTGTTTCAAAACCCGTTCTTGGAGTGAATCGGTTGCAGCCTCCAGTTGGCACCTCGGTCCAGGTCGTGACACCGAGGTGCCAAACACTTCAAGAACACAGAATTTCCTCTCAGGATTATGCTTTGGCATGTCTCTCAAAAGGGTTTGGCTGAATGTGGTCCCTTTCGAAAGTTTGCCAGCAGGAAAACTTCAGCGGAACAGGTCCGTTGGGCCTCGAGCTGGCGAATGCTGGGGCCAAACGATGACCTTCGAAGATATTTTGTTTGGTGCAAGATCAGGTGAGCTTTTCCGGAACGTTTTGAAGTGCATGGCATGCTGAACAAAGATCACTAGAAAATTGTAACAACAAATTTTGGAAACATCTCTCAGTTGGCTGTTTGGTCTAGTGGTATTATTCTCGCTTTGGGTGCAAGAGGTCCTGGGTTCAATTCCCAGAACAGTCCTTTTGCGTTGATCACCATTAAAGAACAGATTTGCAAATGTTCCGGAATGAACAGATTTAAATGTTCTAGTTGACTCAGAAAGCGGTATCAACCATTGTGTGGTGATGCCTTACAATTTTTTTGCTGTGATATTTCGCTTTGCGTCCTGCACCTTTTGTCTTTGAAAAACCTAAGACTGCAACAATACAGTACATAGCTGTTGCACTGGTGATGCTACACTTCACCACCAGACTTGGTGAGAAGCATGAGATAGCTGAAGTGCTGACCCGGCTATGCCGATTCCCTGATCGGCTGATTGCATGCTTGTTGCCGTGCCTCCTCAACCGGTCGGAACAGCTCTTGGTTCTTGCATGGAGATGGAGTGGAATTTGAAAAACAAGATTCTTTCATGGTCTGTAGTTGTGGACCGTTGTTGTCCAAGAGAGGTGTATTTGATGCCCCCTTGTTTTCTTGAGTTTCACCCAAGGCTTCCTGGTGCCTCCAGAGTTGGAAGCCTCAAAGGCACCTGCCCTTTTGTCAACAATTGCAGGTTTCTTCTCAATTCCTTTCTTATCTTTCTTCTTCTTGCCTTTGCCTGCTGGTCTTTTTGCAATCAGACCCATTTCCTTTTTGAAGTCTTCATCATTCTCCACCATAGGAAGACTTATTTTACACTCCCCACATGATGGTGGGAACCGCGTTCGGACAAGTTGAAGGAGGCTAGCAAACCATCCTTAAAACACAGTCTTTACAGAACAACGTGGTCACGTCTTGGAAAAACATGATAGCGCGGAGAGTGTTGGTCAGAAAAACACAGGCGGCTAGCCACACGGGTGCTGAGACCAGAAACGTGCAGCTCACACAAGTTTGGCGTCCACAACCCTTCGTTTTCGTTCAGTTTTTGGGGGGTTGTGGGGGCTTTAGAGCTTCTGATTTGCTGGTGTTGCTGCTCATTTGTGCTTTGGTTTGGTCAAAATAGCCTCAACCGTGCTTGATACTTTCCCTGGAGTAATGTTTGTTGCATGGAGCAGAAAGTGTCCTGCAAAACCCCACCAGGACTTTAGTCGAGAAGCAGACGCAAGAAATACATGGCGATGCGAAGATTTCAGACCTACATCTACGTAAAAAGCACAAGTCCAAATGGGGCGAGTTTTGGGGCACTGGGAAATACCAAAATACGCACAGGGTGGATGTGATTTGATATGATTTGATAATTTTGAAATATTAAGGTGCGAGTGAGACAAGGGTGAATGCGGATATGTCTCAAATTAGTCCATCTTTTTCTACCAGGAGTCTGCGCGAGCTTCCCTCATACCACATCCATTAGTTGGACCCTTGGAAAGGAGATGAATTTGGAGTGTCCTTTGCCCAACCTTCATTCTCAAGGCGGTGTCGAAAGCAATGGATTTGCAAAAGAACCACCTTGCTCAGGCCGCTTGTGTGTTGAGCAGAAAGACATAAATATGAAGCCACTTCAACTACGAAGGAATCCGCTGAATGGGTCATTGAAAAAGAAGACAAACCTTCTGGCCCGGGCCTGCCAGGCTCAAGTGCCGTACCAGTGGCGACCTCCTCCAATAGCGCGTCCACGTCCGGAAAACCCAACAGAGATGGTTCAACGCTGGTGGATTTGAGACGTCACCACCCTTCCCTCTGATAACAACAACAACAACATGCAAACATATTTAACGTATTGTAAAGTGATGTAACATGCATAAGTTTGGTGGACAGACAGCCGGATTTGTTCAGGATTTTATGGTCAAATCGAACTGTTACAGAGAGGGCAGTCTAGTGAAGACCGTCTAACAAATCTTGCTCCTTGACAGCCTGAAGTGTGACTCACCAGGTGTGTGAGCCGGGACCGCCTGAAGGTGTGTCCTGACAGACTTTGACAGTAGTACTTTCTTCATTGCTCCATGGAGCAACATCTGCTGTGTGTGTCTCCATTTTTGCTTCTTCAATTGTTCAGGAGTTAGAATGGACCTTCTGTCCGTGAATGTCCACCTTGACACTTCTCATCCCAAATGTTCATGACGTCACTGTCCAGCTTCGTCCAGATGTGGATCAGATTGCCAGTGGAGGCCGTCTAACAAATCTTTGCGTTCAAAGGCCGGATCAAGTCATTTTTCAACCTTCTTGGCCTTGAGGCTATGATTAAGTGTAGTCTGCTCCCTCACCTGTAGGTTGCGACCTACCACTTGTCAAGGCAGCTTCGGTGCTTGACAACCTCAATCATGAAGTGGGTAGTTTGTGACTGTGGCTCAATTATAAAACAAGAGTATTCTCCAAAAGATAAGGGAGAGTTTGCCCGAGTGGTCTAAGCAGGTGGACTGAAGTCCTACTGTCGTGGGTTTAAATCCCAAACCTGTCATTGTTCTTTTTTTGCTCAGTACAAGCCGAATAGACCTTCTGTTCCGGAATTTCCTTAGTGCGTCCAACAAATTTTTGCGAACAAAGGGCAGGATCTCCACCTTCTCGGCGTAGTGCTTCACCTCACGCCTGTAGGTTGCGACCTACCACTTGTCAAGGCAGTTTCGCTCCTTGACGACGCGATTGGAGAAGATCTGGAAGTCCCATTGATCATGAGACTCCCACCCCTTCACTACATACCCAGCGTCAAAATTGAGCTAGTCCCAAATGCTCATGACGTCATTGTCCAGCTTCGCTCAGATGTGGATCATAGTGGATGCCGTCCAACAAGTCTTTGCGTTCAAAGGCCAGGAGGCCATGATCAAGTGTAGTGCTTCAACTCACGCTCAGCTACCTTGAGACATCGATTATGAAAACTAGAGTGTTCTCCATCAGTAGCAAGTGCGTCCGCAGTCCAGACTCTTAAATGATGTGTGTGTCTCCATTTTTGTTTCCTTGATTGTTCAGGAGTTTGGAATAGATCTTCTGTCCCTGAATGTCCACCATGAAGTAGCTCCCATCCGCAAATGTGTAGTGGAGGCCGTCTAACAAATTTTGCGAACAAAAGGTCTTGCCCATGAGGCTGCTTCAGCTCATGCCTGTAGGTTGCGACCTAGCACTTGTCAAGGCAGTTTTTGCTCCTTGGCGAAGCGAGTGTCCGTTGCGAGGAAATAAGCAGTGGTATCCGTTCTGGTCTGAGAGGACAGGCTCAGCAACAACTGCTGACCAGTGCTATTCCAACCCTTCACACCTTCGCATGACAGTGCGGCTCTTAATTCCAAACTTTGAAAATGGACCTAATATAGACTCAAAATAGTCATCTTGGTCTTGAGGATATTTGTCTCTTTTATGCCAAAAGTGAATGAGTCCACTGATCACATCTTTTTTTTCAATCAGTCACATCTCTTTGCCATCGATGTACTCCTGCAGCCGTGCATCAGTGATCAATCCCCCAAAAATTAGATTAAGCGTTTGAATATGGTGGTGCTGTCTTTAATGGTGGTTCTTTAATGGTGATGCCGTTTGTGTGTTGAGCAGAAAGACATAAATATGAAGCCACTTCAACTACGAAGGAATCCGCTGAATGGGTCATTGAAAAAGAAGACAAACCTTCTGGCCCGGGCCTGCCAGGCTCAAGTGCCGTACCTGTGGCGACCTCCTGAATAGCGCGTCCACGTCCGGAAAACCCAACAGAGATGGCTCAACGCTGGTGGATTTGAGACGTCACTACCCTTCCCTCTGATAACAACAACAACAACATGTAAACATATTTAACGTGTTGTAAAATGATGTAACATGCATAAGTTTGGTGGACAGACAGCCGGATTTGTTCAGATTTTATGGTCAAATCGAACTGTTACAGCCTCAGGCATGAAGTGTGACTCACCAGGTGTGTGAGCCGGGACCGCCTGAAGGTGTGTCCTGACAGACTTTGACAGTAGTGCTTTCTTCATTGCTCCATGGAGCAACATCTGCTGTGTGTGTCTCCATTTTTGCTTCCTCAATTGTTCAGGAGTTAGAATGGACCTTCTGTCCGTGAATGTCCACCATGATACTTCTCATCCCAAATGTTCATGACGTCATTGTCCAGCTTCGTCCAGATGTGGATCAGATTGCCAGTGGAGGCCGTCTAACAAATCTTTGCGTTCAAAGGCCGGATCAAGTCATTTTTCAACCTTCTTGGCCTTGAGGCTATGATTAAGTGTAGTCACGTCATGCTCCCTCACCTGTAGGTTGCGACCTACCACTTGTCAAGGCAGGTTCGGTGCTTGACAACCTCAATCATGAAGTGGGTAGTTTGTGACTGTGGCTCAGCTACCTTATGACGTCAATTATATAAACAAGAGTATTCTCCAAAGAGATAAGGGAGAGTTTGCCGGACTGAAGTCCCACTATCGTGGGTTCAAATCCCACACCTGTCATTGTTCTTTTTTTGCTCAGTTCAAGCCGAATAGACCTTCTGTTCCTGAATTTCCTTAGTGCGTCTAACAAATTTTTGCGAACAAAGGGCAGGATCTCCACCTTCTCGGCGTAGTGCTTCACCTCACGCCTGTAGGTTGCGACCTACCACTTGTCAAGGCAGTTTCGCTCCTTGACGACGCGATTGGAGAAGATCTGGAAGTCCCATTGATCATGAGATTCCCACCCCTTCACTACATACCCAGCGTCAAAATAGAGCTAGTCCCAAATGTTCATGACGTCATTGTCCAGCTTCGTTCAGATGTCGATCATAGTGGATGCCGTCCAACAAGTCTTTGCGTTCAAAGGCCAGGAGGCCATGATCAAGTGTAGTGCTTCAACTCACGCTCAGCTACCTTAAGACATCGATTATGAAAACTAGAGTGTTCTCCATCAGAACAGGTGTGTAGCAAGTGCGTCCGCAGTCCAGACTCTTAAATGATGTGTGTGTCTCCATTTTTGTTTCCTTGATTGTTCAGGAGTTTGGAATAGATCTTCTGAGCCTGTTCCAGCGCTCATACACCCATCTGAGGGTTGGTGCATCGAGCTTGGTCGCAGTGCGGGATGTTCCCATTTTGCTAGTGGAAGCCGTCCAACAAATCTTTGCGTTTAAAGGCCAGGTTTGAATGGTATCTTAACCTTCTCGGCCTTTAGGCTATCAACTGTAGTGCTTCAACTCATAAAGTTTCGCTCCTTGACTACCCCAGGCCGGCGAGGACTTCTTAGTAAAAAAATACAAATACAAAATAAAACTAAACCATCGCCGGTGCTCGACATGGGCGACAAAGGCCTCACTTGCTTGGGCTCTCAAAATTGAACGTCCCACACGGAAATGTCATGTTCCCCCCCTCACTCTGCCTATCGATCAGTGATAAACCCCCGAGTTGAAACAGTGCTCTTGGGTCGATGATAATGATGACACACCCTCCAAAAAACATGCACTGGTGCACTCGCTTGGTTTACAGTAATTGTTGTTGCTTGCTCTCCCTCTCTCTCTCTCTCTCTCTCTCTCTCTCTCTTTCTCCCTCTCTCTCCCTCTCTATATCTCAGCTTCATAGGCTTTTGCTGGTGTCATCTTGTGTCTTACTGCCTGGATCCCCAATCTCAATCTCCGTATTTTCGTGGTTCTTTGTGGCGAAACGAGGTGTCCCTGCCCGCCTCACGTAGAGCTTGGTGACGCCGATGTCTCCGATGGAGTGCTGAAGAGCAGGGAGCAGGACGGACGGTCAGGGCCAGGTCGACTCCAAGATCTGGGGCAGAACACCGGTGAATGCTTGGTGCACTTTCTGTCGACCCATCATCCCTTTTGTCAAGGGTGGCTGGGGGCTCCTTTTTGTCAATGTCTTCCACCACTTTTTGAAGCCTGAGCAGTTCAGGGCTGGTCAGTCTGGATGCACAGACCCTCATATCATCAGCATTCCTGACCCTTCTGAAGTGATATAAAATCACATTGATGCGCTCAGTTCTCATCCCAACCCACACAGCACCATTATATCTGGTGCTGTTGATTTTGGGATCTTCTGTGTACATTGCCATCAATGCACTCCTTAGGCTGGCTTCAAAACCAGAAGAGCAGCCACTAGGTCAATGACCCCAATCAACCCCTTGGGGTTGGCAGCTTGGTTTCTGGATACACTCTCATAGGCTCCCAGATTCTGTATCAGAAGCTTGTGCTTATCCAGCTCCCTCTTCAGAATGCCAACATCTATGTGTGGCTTTGTAAAGTGCCTTGCACCACCTTTGCCATGTACAGAAGACATGTCCTTTTGTCAAGGAGATGCCTTAAGTCCTACAAGGCTACCTTGGTCCTCCTTAAGCCCTTTTGTCAAGGAAATGGCAACCCTAATATTGAAGTTCAAATGCTGCCCATGCAATGCTCAAGCCATTCCAATGTCAAGGGCAGAATCATTACACAGATCAATAGACAAATCAATATGTAAATCAATAATGTTTCCAATAAAGCACATACAATTTTTGACTGTTTTGGTCAATATAGTTTTGTTTTCTAGCTGATTGACTAAATCAATTAAACACATGGCAATCAATATCAATAAGGAAAACTGTGATTTAATTGATTAGGATCAATAGCCGACGCTCAGGGTGGTCTTGAATGCAGGTGTCCGGCTCATTCGTCAACCAGCCTCCGGCTCGAACATAGGCGTCTTCGACGTCATAGAAGATGTCCTCGTTCCGCAGTGACCTCGCCCTCATCCATGTCGTTGGGGTTGTGCTCGATGTTCATGACCATGTTGATCATTGGGTCTTCGAGGTCAATCACTCGTCTCTTCGGTCTGCTGAACGGACGGGCAGTTGGCTGCAAAGTGTCCAGCTTTGCCACATCGGAGGCAGGTGAGGGCTGCCTTGACTCTCTTGCCGGTCGGACCTTTTGAAGATCGTTTGGAACCACTGTTCTTGCCCTTGGACTTGTTCTTGGTCTTTCCACCTTTTGCCGAGCCCTTTGGGTGTTGAGCGACTAGTGGGGCTTGACCTTTTCCATCAACAGCTGCCACCACTGGGTAGAATCCTTGGCTTTGGCGAAGTTGGTTGAGCCTTTGTTTGGCATCGCCGTAGGTGGAGTAGACCTCATCAAACTCCTCTGTGTCATAGATGTTCTCGGTGTCGTCGTAGAAGGTGCCGTCAGGGAGTTCGGGCTCATCGCCCTCCTCATCAGGCCATGTGAATGCCTTGGGGCTTCTTCCATCGAAGTTGCTGCTGCTGTCGGCGGACGTGATGAGGGACATGAGCCTGTTGGTAATCCTGTCCGACCAACAGGAAGAGGGACGGCTCAACTGCGCCAAGGTCAGGATCGACCCGATCTGGGTCTGCGCCATCTGCTCCTCCTGCTCACGTGTCAGACCTGCTCGTTTGAGCATCATCCATCCTGTAACTTCTTCGGGGAGGTCGACCTTGTGCTTGGTCACCTGGCGTAGCACCTGGTGGAACTTGGTGGTGTACTCGAGAAGGGTCTGCTGTCGGCGCTTGAGCTTGAAGAAGAATGCCTCGAAGTTGTTCGGCATCTCGACCCTGTCGTCGTAGGACCATTGGCGGTCCAGGCGCTTCAACAAAATGTTGAGGCCTTCATCGGACTCAAGCTCTTTCAAATCCAGGTCTTCGCATTGAGTCCAGCTGGAGCCTTCCAAGGTCGACAGCACGTTGAGTGCCACTTCAGTCTTGCGACCTTGGCTCCAACTTCCGGGCGTAGAGAAGGACCCGGCGCCGCCATTCCTTGTAGGAAGTCGTGGTGTTCTCGAAGCGCGGCGCGAAGTTGTCCTTCAGGTCTCGGCTTCCGCCAGCGCCATTGGCCTGTCCAGCTGCTGCCGCGGAGGATGGGTTTTCCCTCGTGAGGGAGCGTCCGGCCATCAGCGCGCGGGAGCCGTCACTTTGGACGGCTCCGCTACCAATGTAAAGGTATGGAGTGAATACCTATCACGTGTGACCGCTCTAAGTGTCAACGTGGAACGTGAAAGCTGCGTGCGTCTCTTTTGCGTAGCGAACGTGTCAAGCTCAAGGGGTCCCTGTCGGGCCGAGTTGAACCATGAGAGCGGCAAAGCGGAAAGTTGGAAACCGCTCATGCCAAAAAAAGCTCTGTTCTTCCTTATTGTTCTTCTCTATTGGGTGGCGCCCAATTCACAGTAGGCAAATTTTCTGCTTCATGGAGCAACATCTGCTCACCAGGCAAAGATACAGCGCCAGAATCCAGATGTTGTTGTTGCCGCTATGGAAAGACCCAGCTCTTCTAAGCCAATGCACTCGAGCTCTGCTCTCTCTCTCTCTCTCACCCACCCACTCGTTTTTTCCGTTCTGGCGACGGCGCTTCTGTGACCCAACAAGGAAGCGGCTCGAAGAGTTGCTTGTTTGTTGCCTAGAACATTTTACATGGTGCCGCAACCTTTACCATGCATGAAGCAAAGAAAGAAAAAATCTCTCCAACGCGGCTGCAAAGAATGTTGGCCATGAGGCTCGAGAAACACGTTCGATATTGTTGGCAGCAGGCGCTTGCAACCACTGAGATACATGCCCTGCTCACGCTGTTGCAGGCCCATGTATAACTCCTGCAAGGCGTGCTGCTACCTTTTTCAAAGCTGCTTCAAAATTTTTTCTGCCTGGTCAATCAGGCAGCATGCAAAATCAATGGCGCTGCCCTTTCTTGACATTTTTGGACGCTGACCAAAACTTTGGCACCAAACTTGGGTCTTCTAGAACACACCTGTTCCAGGCATCAGTTTTCTATGTGACATCAGGAGGCAATTTGCTGCCAACTTTTACGGGCATATTGTGCTCAGAAAGAGTGAACATTGGCGCAGGAAGTTTTCGTTTGAGATCTCTTTTGATGTTCGAGATGTGCTGGCCTGAAGTCCCCATCTGTGACAATAGAATCCATGAGTTGATCTTCCATACCCAGCCTTTTGCGCCCCAAACCCATGCTGAGACAATAGCTCACACTGGTCGGATTTCAAAGAAACTCTCCTCAAAGTTTGCAGCTTTCCTTGCAGTTCGTCCCATGGTGTTCTCTCTAACACCCAATTCAAACAAAATGCGCGTTCAATAAACTGAGAGTTTCCTTTCAGAGCGTTTTCTTTCTGAGGCATCGTTTTGAGTGCTGACTGCTATTCAATAAAATGCGTGTTCATTGGGGCATTCTTCTTGAGAGCTGACTGTTTTGTATGCAAGGGCTTCCTTTCTGAGAGTTGCTTGTGATACTGTGTGCTGCATGCTTATTCGAGCCAATTCCAAATATGCAAACCACCAGGGCCCAGCATAACTTTCAGAGAAGAAATGAAAACCTCTCTGAAATGAATCGAGCCTTTCCAAAAAGAAATGGAAAAAACTCTCAGAAAAGGGCACTCAGAAAAGAAACCATCAGAAAAATCTCTCAGAAAAGAAACTCGCAAAGGTCGAGACTGTGTGACTTGGCAAAACCCTCCTCCATCAAAACCTCGGTTGTGGCGGGCCACCATGCCAAAGAAAGAAGGTTTCATACCAGGAGCTGGCCTGACATCCTGGATCTGCGTGCTCTGGTCGACGGTAAAATGGTATCCACCGAAGGGCAAGCTGTGGGGCTCTTGCTCCAACTGCTCATCGGAGGGGTGGTACTCAGCGAACTCTTCCAGGTCTCGCCCTCCTCGCCGCTCATTGCAACAGGTGCGCCGGAAAGTCGAAAAGAGCGCAGGAAAGATACCAGAAACACTGCAGCTGAGCTGAAAAAAGGCGCATGCAGGAAAGGAGTGGAAAGCCATGCAGAAATCATGCCAGTGCACGAAATGGAAACACGAAACTGGAAACAAGAAGAGAAAGCGCTCCAATGTTTTTCCTCCTCAGCGTTGCGTGTTTGCGACTGATCTCTTCACAGTCGGCTGACATGTCATCATCTCTTCATGAACAAAACTGCTCAGCTCATGGCTGTCAACCCGCGCACCAGCTCCTGCGTGTCCATCAAGGCCTTTGCAGTGTTCGACAAGAGAGCTCTCGTCCCCTGAAACTCACCTTGGCCCGAAATCTTCACCTCCTTGAGCTTGAGCTGAAAGCGCAAGCCTTCAAAGCCTGAACTCCTTGGCCTGTTCCTGCGCAAGCTTGCAAGGCCTTTCTGGCATCATTCTTGGCCTTGTACAGCCACTGCAAGGCGTCCTCCACCTTCTGCATGGCGCTCGCATTCAAAGCCACGAACCCGTCGCAAATCGCCAAGCGGGCCAAGCGACTTGAAAGATGGAAACGAGAAATGGAAATAGGTCCGAAAAGAAAACTGGAAACAAGAAAGGAAAGTGTGGGTTCCCCAAAGACACGGAAACGCTAAACAAAAAAAAGGAAACTGTTTCTCAGAAAACTCTCTCAGAAAGGAAAAGAAAACCCTCAGAAAGGCAAATGAAACATTCCAAGGCACCTCCATCTGGACCACTGCTGCCAGAAGACGGCGGGTTCTGCAAGCCGAAATTCATGTCGCCCTCGTCCTCATTGAACGTAGGCCTGAAGTTGGTCAGGAAGGACTGGAAGCCGTTCATCTCCTCGAGGCCCGGGGTGTTGTTCTGCACGCTAGACTTCGTGGCTTTGCCTTTGCTCCTGCAAATCTCCACCTCTTCAAAGAAGTAAAAGGGCTTCCCGTTCTGCTGGATGCACTTCACATCACCATCCCTCAAGGCACGCTCCAGGGCTTCTTCGCCCCCCCCCGAGTCGGCCCAGCATCAAGGCCTTCGGCATGCCTCTTGCCTTTTCGCGACCAACGAGCTCTGAGTACATGTTGCTCATGCTCTCCACGATAGCGTTGTTGGGCGTTGCCACCCACTTGCCCTTGTCATCTTTGCCGACGCAAGCGTGCACTAGCTTCGTTTTCTCTTTGCGGCTGACGGTGCTTGACCGGAACCTGCACGGGTTCAGGCATGTTGCTCAACACCTTGTTGAAGTACCAAGCCTTCTTCGGGTCTCGGTGCTCAGGCTCCTCAGCCGTGTCACCTGCCGGCTCTTCAGGCGCCGGCTCTTCCGGCTCATCCAACTGAAGCTTCTTGGCCCGCTCTTCGTCTTTGTCCTTCGCCTTGCCTTTCTTGTTCCTCTTGTCATTGTCATCATCTTTGCCGCCCTTTGGTTCCGGCACTTCACCATTCGCACCCTTGGCTTTCTTGCCCTTGGGGTCTTCGCCTGCATCCTCGTGCTTGCGCTTGTTCTCACCTTTCTTGGGCTTGGAAGGGCAAAGCCAAGAGTAAGGGCAAGCCTAAGACTTCGCCTAAGCCACGAAGGAACAGGACAAGGATGCAGGCGAAGACTCGACTGGGAGCATTCTTGCTTGCGGGTCTCTTCAGCACGGGCCGTTCTCCGACAGCTGGGTGTCTCCCGGCCCTGGTCCTCCATGTCCGAAGGCTTGGTCATGCGCTTCTGCAGCAGCTTGCAAAGCTGCAGCTTCGGTCCCGTGCGCGTCCGCCATGCCGCGAAAGAGTCTAAGCTAGGAAAATTGCTATAGCCAAAATAGCTATAGCGTGAAAAGAAATAAGAACGGACTCTCCCAAGAAAGGAAATAGAACAAGAAATGGACGTGGAAACTCACCTCTGTGAATGAAAAACTCGAAAACAACATCAAGGAAATGGAAACCTTCATGAACTCATGAATGGACACCTTCATAAACAATCAGAAAAGAAAAGAAAACCTTCAAGTCTGAGACAGAAAGACGAAAAACCGACACAGGAAATCGAAAACAAAAAAGGAAAACTCTCAGATAGGTAAATGGAAACCCTCACAAAGTTTCAGGAAGGGAATCGAAAAACACAGTGAAAACTTTCAGAAATGGAAACCCTCAAAAACTCACAGAAAGGAAATCGAAAAAAACACTTGAAAACTATCAGAAAGGAAATGGAAACCCTCACAAAAGATCGGAAAGGACATGGAAACACTGAGAAATGGCAACATTAAAGCAGCAAGGTCGTATTTTTCACCACTTATACGCTATATGTCCATGGGTCCCATTCCACGCGTCCATGGATTAGCGCAGGACGTGGCGCATCGATGAAAAGAAAGCAGACCAATGTGCGTGAAGCCGCTTGAAGCGCAGCGTGAAATTCACACACTGTTTTATTTCCGCCTTCATCAGCACCTCATCCGGGTGCACTGCAGGGGTAAGATTCATGAACGTGAAGCCTGCTGGGAGTGGAGCTCGGTAAAATTGCACTCCGTCGAGCTCCTCAGAGACATCGTTGCCTCGGATCATCATCCGCACATACACCAACGTCTTGGCCATATCCTCCAAATAGATCTTTGCAGCATGCTGCTGCTCTGCCTTCAAGTAGCACAAAATGATGTTCCTCCAGTTCTCAACCTGCTCCGCCAGCTCCTCGCTATCTGGGAAACTGTCATTGAAGAGCTGCTTGATTTCCCGAGCGTGCACCAACACGGTAGCCATCGCACACCGAAAGCGGAGGAAATTGCGCCCGAAATCTGAAACTGCTGAGGAAAACTATCAAAAAGTGGCTTGACAACTTGAACGAACGAATCATTCAGCAAAGTTCTCGAGTACAGGAAACTGCGCTGTCAGACCGTCAGAAAGGACAGAAAAGTTCACTGGAGAAACATGCGCGCTCAAAAAATAGGATATTTATATCTTTCATCTTTTTGATGATAGCCTCAAAAAATAGTATACATATATTTATATATATACACTATTATAACCAACAAGTCCAGCACTCACCAGGTTGTGCCCTGTCAAAGGAAGCGCCCGAAAATACGGGGCGCATGGGGGATTATGGCAGCTGATCAACTTCCCAGTGCCTCCAATCGAGCCAAGGCGAGCATTTTGAGTTGGCGGAGTGGCCTCACCCCTCTCTGAGATGAAAGCGAAGAACTCAAACTCAGGAAGACAGATCCGATGCTGACTGCGGCAAGGTGAAGCCAACCTGACAGCCCACACTGGAATCAACAGAAATTTCCGGGTGCCGTCAATGTTTCCATCCTTTGATTCTCTGTTGGTTTGATGATGCATGTTGGCTTCAAGACGTTGCTACTCGTCCCCATGCATGCGCGTGTGGTGGAAACGGCACTGAGTTGGGTTCCTTCGTAGGTCTCGCGGTTCCGTCACACTCTTCTGGCAGCCAGCAGACGATTTGGCGTCCATATCACCGTCCTCATTGACGATGGCTCCGACACCGAATTCAGCAAAGATGTTCGGAGCCAGTCACCTTGCTCCAATTTCGGTTTCTGGTTTGGGGGCCCAAAAAGCATTGATTCTGACAACCACGTGGCATTACTCTGGAGTTGTTGAAAGGCATTATCACAAGCGGGACAAATAGTTTTGCACGTCAGCCGGCGTGAAAGCCACGGCCGCAGCCAGCGAAGTATGTGTCTTCATGCGTGGCGTGACGTGAGAACTGGCCACGAAAACCACAGGGGCGCGGCGATGCTGCGACTGCAGAAAACTGAGCTGAAACGTGTTTCTTTTCGAACCGTGGTCGCGCAAACCCACATGGCAGGAAATGAGAAGCGTTTGGTGGATGCAGTTGTTCATGGCCAGGCCTTTGTGCAATCTCGTGCTAATTACATGGATCAGATGGAGACCGATGCTGCTGCAGTGGCACCAAGCTGAGATTTGCTCGCAAAGCCGTAGTAGGCGTGATGATTTCCCAGCCTCCTATGAACATGTGTTGATCATTTTTGCATGCGAAATGATATGGCCATTGCAACGCAGGGTTCAGATCTTGATGAACTTTCTCGTCTCTTTCAAGCAGATGTTGCGAAGCGAGAGGAGCTAATTGAAATTTGTGCCACGGCGTGGCAAGATGGGTGATCCTTTGTGCACTTTGTGCAGCTTGGAAGGAACGGAACCAGAAGTTGTCTCAGCGCTTGGACTCTTCGAAACTACAAGTGGCAGACAAGCTGGCAGGATGCTCAGTTCTCTAACAAACACCATTTAAATCATTGAAATTTAAGAGGAACAACGCAGCGCAGGGATCAATGATGTGAAATTTCAGTGGCGCTTGTAGCCCAGGCACGGGATGAACAGTTGTCGCGGCGAAAATATGTTAGAGACCCAGAGGTGTTGGTCCTGCTTTCAACTCGCAAAAAGAAATGGCCATGGAAGGGTTCATGAGAGGAGAGACCGTCTCACTGCAAACAATTGTCAACCATCATGCGACTTGCAAAGCAAAATTCAACGACGCAATCACTTCAGCGACTTGGCGCGGGCTTAGGATCAGCTGAAGCGCGGCGCTGATGACAGCGCAGGATAACCCAGAGAAATGGCAAGTCATCTCATGCCAGTGATGAAGAGGCACGCGTTTCAAGAAACACATTGTTTGCCTTTTTTCAGTTCAAAACCAGCAAAAAAGAACCGCTGAATATGGGAGACTTGTGCTTGAGAAGCATTCAAGTGATGCCCTTTCGCTCTATTTATAGCCTGTGTTGTGGCCTAAGAGCAGGGTGGTATTTGATGTTTTAACTGCCAGCTGGGTCTTGCACATCCATTCGCCGTTGACCCAACGAGGCCATACAAAGAGATCAGGAACAGAAACGCTTCGAGGAGAGGCAGATTTCTCGTCATTCGAGGCCAAAAGTCTGAAGACTGTATTTTTGCACAAGTTCCTCTTTCAGGTTACCAATGATTACTCCTTTCCATTCATTGGTCTCGGGCTCTCAGTTCTATTTTGTTTTACACAAACTTGTTGGCAACTTTGCATTTTATCCTGACGAGCCCCGAGCTTCTGAGTGATTTTTGTCAAAGAAAGTGTCCCCCTCAGCTTCCTTGAAACAAATTCCATAAGAACTGGTCAGCACCTTTGATACCACAAGAAGGATGAAGGAGACCCATCATGTCCAAACATCGCGCTTGAAGGAGTGAATGGGTTTAGCGCAAGGGGGACGATTGGAGTAGCCGCTGCAGGAACAACTCGACTCTGAGATTGGGGTGTTGCGAGCTGCAGTGAGTGAAGCATCACAGGCAGGGCCTCTATTGTCAGAGTAGACGACCATACTTGACTTCTCACCCACCACTTGGCAAGGGATTTGAGAAAATCAGTGGATGGCAGGAGAAGAGGGTTACAATCATTTATGTCTACTCATCAGCTCGAAAACTTCTCAATCATCCGCCGTCCGTACAGGCACGATCCTTGGCCGACAATGAAATGCTGGCGGCCCTGAACCACTACACCAAGGACATTGTGACTGCATCGTTTAGACCAAGTGACCAAGGTGGCATTTTTGGCCACAGGATCCTGGTCGGATTTGTACCTCCGATCATCAGATGTGAACTGACGCAACTCAATGGCTTTCATCAGAAATGACATGAGCTGTTGAAGGAGACTAAGACTTTTTCACTGGGACATCAACACAGACTGAATACACATGAATACACACTCTCATGAACAGGTGTAAGAACAAGTGCAGATCAACTGTGTGTGATGAAAGCAGGTAGTAGCCGAAGTCCACGCGATCGAATTTTTCAGGAGCTGCAAGAAGCAATCAGTCACGCAAGTAGCTTGGCAGCAGCGACAGGGCTACCCTCAAAAGGGCACCTTGCGACATCCAGCAGCCAGCTGGCCCAAAAGAAAACGATCCCAATCTCTGAATCCCCAGCCAGAAGCTCTTGCCAATCAGCATGGTCCACTCTGCAAAGCCGTTTCGGCTCCATCAATCTTTCCATTCGTTTACCGTTCTTGCTGGTAGCAATTGGCTGCCCCAATGTCATGTTCTTTGGACTTGCTCACAAATGTTTTCTTTGCACAATTTTGATTAATTTTTAGGATTTTGTTTCACATGCTTTCTGCGTGAAGATTCAGGGGTTCTCACAAAAACATATTGTGTGCGTTTTGGTGTGTTGCAGTAGTGATAGGATACTGTGGACAAAGCCCATTTGTTCTTTTGAGTGACCTGGTTCCAGAGCCAGATGCCTGTGGTGAAGCAGCACAGCTGAGGTTCTTCTATTTGTCCATTGCCTTTGCCATTATCACTTTGATCGAAGGAACTACCTGCACTGCGGACGAGAGCTCTCGCGGTGCTGCTTTGGCGCAACTGCGGGCAGACAGGCTCCAAGTACCTTTGGTGGACACAGCGGAAGATGAAGTGCAGATTTGTCACTGATCGTATCAACAAGCAACATTGTTGAGGCTGGTGAAAGGTAATTAGAGCCAGTAACAAACCCAAAACCTCTTCACCTTTTGCTTGTAGAGACGTGGAGTTTATGTCAAGTTATCATCAGGTGAAGCACCAACACAGATGAAGAATGTGGTCCTACTGCTTCACTGTCGCCAGTCCAATGAGATTTGTGAGTCAAGACGGCCCTTGCTGTCAAAGTACAAGGCCTGACGAACACTTGTGAGCGACTGAAAAGCACTATCGGTTTCCTTGGTCCTTGACCATGATCTCTGCCGGGGGCCTTGTTTCCGCTGAAGACAGCGTGGACCCTACCAAAAAGATTATCAAGCCATAAACAAACGATTGGCGCTGGAGAATAACATGGACACAAAAAACGTCCATCATGTCAATTGGTTAGTGCACAAAGAACGCAAACAGCCATAGAACACTGCCATCCTCTGCACTTCTTGTTAGGTTTGGCTGCTCACAAGGTTATATGTGCACGGCATGCCTTTAATTATTTTTAGCTTGCTTTGCATGCTTTGGGCCTCACTTCTGTTCACACACACAGACACAGGAGCTAAAAGCACGGCGCGATATTTTTTGGTGGCCCACTTGGGACCATTCTAGCAGGGACGGCCCAAGTCTTGCTTGGTGATGGCACATTGGACCCCATTTGCATTGCCATAATTTTGAAGCCGTCCAGTTCTCCAATGCTTGGAATACTGTTGTAGCGCAGCCCGACCCCCAATATTCTACCCATGTCCTCAGAAAAGTCCAAACTCGCCGTCCTCAAAGATTGTAGAAAGGCGTGATTTGCAGTTTGCAGTTTGTAGGCCTTTTTCAGAGAAGTTCGATGGCTCCTAGCCCACCCAAGTGGAGATCCGCTTGACGAGAGCTGCCCTTACCTTGGCAAAGGAGATCCTTATCTTTGCGTGGCAAGGTTCATCAACAAAACAGTGCCTTGGTCCATTAAAGATATGTTAAGTCAGAGCAGAAGATACAGCTTGAGCTACCATCAGCAGCTGCTTTGGAGGGCACACTTCATTTATCTGTTGGTCGATTCTACTCAATTTCTTTCAAAGTGGCATTGGCCACTTTGCAGATGTGGAGAGTTAGCTGCCACTCCCTCGACAGCCGGTCTACATTGAAGGTGAGAATGATAGATTCAGTTGGATGTCAGGCTGTCACGCATCCCCTATATATAAACCTTTTGTTCTGTGGGTCATGCCTTGGAAATCGTCTCCACTCGTGGCGCTTCGCAGGACATTGGCTCGATCTCTGGTGTCCTTTACATGCACTTTGATGCACTCTTGTCCCTGAGATTTGCTTGGAAGACTTCAATGACTTCAAGTTTATTTCGGCTTTGGACGTGAATTCAAAATAGTTCGGCCTTCTCATGAATTCACAAGACAGTTGCCTACACCAGGCAAGGACCCAATCAATGACTATGTGTAGAGCGTTGATTCAAAGATACGTGCACTCCAATCGTCGTGCCAATTCTGGAACAGCTACATGCTCCCACGCTCCCTTCTGACTCTGCCAATAAAGACAGAAACACCTGCAATTCTTTTGGCTTTGCCTGGAACTGGATCGTGGTAAGTTGTGAGACGAAACAAAAAGCACTTAGGTCACCTTGCAACTTCGCAAAGAAGTTTGAAGCCGAGAAGCTGGGGCGCTTCCAGTCCAACAAGTTTACCTCCTATGAGTGCCTCGGAAAAGCACCATGTGTAAGGTGACCAGAGGTGACCCGGAATGATCAGACACACCGATTGGTCGGGAAGGACTCGTTGTTGACCAAGGATTATTGGAAGCATTGCTCGTCCTTTCGGTTCTGACACTTCTAGATCCACCATGATCCACCATGTTTCAGCATGGCTCCAAGATCCTCTAACCCACCTCCTTTGTCGCTGCCTTCGCTA
Source organism: Durusdinium trenchii (assembly GCA_963970005.1). Classification (NCBI taxonomy): domain Eukaryota; class Dinophyceae; order Suessiales; family Symbiodiniaceae; genus Durusdinium; species Durusdinium trenchii. The sequence goes on along the minus strand of CAXAMN010020890.1, from coordinate 1,120,534 downwards.
TTCTTGTGCCAGGTATAGGGATCGTTGTGATGATCCCAAGTACCAGTTCCTCAATTGTTCCTGGAAACTCTGGACCTTCAATCGCAAGAACTTCTTCTCTGCCTTGGAGGAGGTTCAAATGCAATTTCCGCAGCTTACAGAGGATTTACCCGAGCTCTTGTTTGGCTTGCGGGTAGCTTGGCCTTTGGATCATTTCACCTCCAAGGATGCGTGATGTACCCTTGTGACATTTTGTGACACCTTGAAGGGTTTCCTGCTTTCTCAGATCCGAAGAACAGAGAATTTCGAGTGGCTTCTGGACTAGTGGGGAAAACCATCAACTCTTTCTGCCAGGTGTGAGTCCAGTTGACAACTGCAGCTGAACAAACGGAAAGCTGGCCAAACTGGCATGAATTTGAGACCCCAGCCACTCCACTGTCACTCCACTGTCCCATGAGGTTGGCTTCTTTGACTTCTTCTATTTGCCTCGCAAGGCCTTCCCAGTCTTCGGTCAGTTGGCACAGGTCTTTGCCAAGCACGCCGTGTACTTGGAGGTTGCTGGACCAAACATCTTGACTATGACCAAAGCACTCACAGGACTTGATGCTTGGAAGACTGAGGCTTTAAACACAGTTTGAGTTTCCGGACATTTCTTGTGGTCGACTCATAGAAGACCCCTTTGACATTTTCACGCCTGACCGCACACTCCAAGACACATCTTTTCTCAGAACGCTTCTTAAAAGTGACCATATATAATATATACATATATATAGATATGTATTCTGCGAAATGTTTTCATGTGCTGACGAGGAATTGCAGGAGTTCAACTGCACTTTGGGCGTCAAGCCTCCTTTGACATTGTTACAGATTTCTGCGCCAGACTTTCATTGTGGCCATGAAGTTCACTACCAAGAGGATGCTTATCGTTGTTCTGCCCAATATTTTCCCGAGTTCTTTCTTCTCACCACCTCCAAAGACTACTATATTGAAGCTAGATAATCATTTCTGGCCGAATGACAGCACCTAACTCCAGAAGTTTAACCATGAACAGGTGATGGTCAAGGTAACCTTTTCTGGTTTTGTATGCCTGTGTACCCTCACAAATCTCTACCAACACTTACCTGAAGACACGGACAGACGCTTGGAAGGGTGTACAGCAGTTTGGGACTGTTTTGAATTTGCCGCAAGCAGGGAGACCCCGCAACAACGCCACAACAATGCTTGCTTTGCCTTGCTAGGCCTTTTTGGAGTGTGATCTGTGTGTATCTTCACCAGGAATTTCAAGGATTTAACGCATTCTTGAGTCCATCATTTTGAGACCCCTTATGTCCCTTAAGACTCCAGACTTCTCGGAATCAGGATGGCATCCTGCGCACAGTATCAGCCATGCTTGAAGCTGGTGACTGGGCAGATCACTGAACGAAATGCTTTGATTGTTGTTTTTTCTTGCTTCTTCAAACAGGACACCCTGGGAGGACAGCCCTTTGTACAAAATTTTTTCGCAGATGGACTCCTAAGAAGGATCGGAGTCATGGATGCGCACGCTCCAAGCGAATGGCCCCAGCTTCTGATGGACATAGGGTGCTTGTGGGGCGTCCCAAGATTAGAGAACGCCACGAAGACAAATAAGATTAGGTCTTCTTCCATTTGTCTCTCAGCAGCAGCTGCACTGAGGTCGCCCGATGCGAGAGGATTCACTGGCTCGGATTCCCATGGCTTTTCTTCATTTGCCGGCGAAGGAGTGGAGCATTTGGATCGAGCTGCCGGTAGCCACTTGGGCCAGAAGGAGATGATGTAGGAAAGGATGTAATTTATTAGGTGGGATTACTGAGTCTTGGACACACTCAGACTCTGAGACAGTTCCTTGGAATGGTTTGGGAAGAGAAGATCCTTGTTTCCAGTCTAAGGCTAAGGGGATACATCAGTCTTCCCAATCTCTTGCTGCGAGGTTTCCCAATCGAAACGAAGGAGCATCACCCAATCGAAGCGAAGGATGTCTCAACATTACATTTCGACGCTGACAAATATCTCACACAAGCATGTATGTGCTTGGCAATGGTCCAAGGTAGCGATCTTCCACCTAGCTACCTCAATTTCTTTTTAAAAGTCAATACATTTGTGTTCCAAAACCATGTGGCTCGTGGCTGGGGATGTGAATTTGGGGCGCTGGCGGGCAATTTTAGCAGCAAATTCCTGCACTACTTTGGAAGGTCATGCCAAGAAATGTTTGCTCAGGTCTGCTTGGTGATTCTTGGCCTCTGCCTTGGAGCCTGTGGACTGGAGACTATAACAACCACTCTGTCCACATTTGCATTTTCATTGCTGGTTTGTGCCGCTTACGTCTTGATCTCCGTCACCATTGACCTCTCCATAGCTCGGCAAGCTCGGATGAGTGCCAAAACACCTGAAGAGGATTATGTCTTTGAGCCAATGTGTGCTGTGCTACTGACAGAAGGAATCAAGCTCCTGGTGTCATTGTGCCGCTTGGCAGGGAGCATACTTTCATTCAAGAGTAGTCGTAGTATTCGATCCAGACATGTTTGGGTCCAAGAACTTAGCCAAGCCGCTAAGCTTCTCTCTTGGTTGGCAACATCACTACACAGCACTGAGGCCACAGAGTGATTCGGAACAGTTTTCTTGTTCAGAGGAAATCGTGCCAATTGTTTTTGTTCTCGGGAGCCCTTACAACATGGGACTTTCAGCCAATTCTGCGCGAGTCTTGGACAGACAACACCAGGGAGCAGTCCGAGCACCGCTTTGAAGCTCCTCCCAAGGTTTGTGAGCACTAGCCGTGGGATCGAGTGCAAGATTCATTTAGGTGAACCCAAAAGTGCCACACTTGGACATAGAGGGGCACGTTCAACCTGGACCTGAATACGTTGCGAAATACTTCTCTCCCTTCCATGACTTTTCTTTACTCAATCTTGGGGTATTCCAACAAGTCGGCCCTTCTGCCTTCCAAGGACGTGTTTTGGACCCACCTAGGCCTGGCCATTAAAGCGGAAAAGTTTGAACGCCTCACCGCTGCAGACACTCATCAACAGTTTGGGGCAGGCTTCGACGGACGGATGTGAAAAGTTGGACGGATGCGACAACCCGTCGTCCTGCCAAGCAAAGTCTGTTTTCACGGGACAAATTGCACGTTGTTAGAAAGAATCAGTTGGCTTGATTTGTGTTTTGCTTTTTTGATGTTTGTCCCTTTGCCTGGCATGCGTGCATTTTACCATTGTGTTTCAATGGAAGGAACAAGCTAGCAGCTCGATGCATCATTTCTATGAGACTTACTGCTTATTAGGATATTTTCATGCAACTGGATGTTCATTTGAATGTCATGGAGTTTCGCCTCAGATGTCCAACAGAGGCTCCAGGGAGTTCTTATCACTGATTGAGTTGAAACTGCAAGTAAACCACTCCATCTAAACTCCTGTTCGATGAATAACTCCCGCAAAAGGACTTTTGCCTTGCAGAATTTCTTGATCCGTCTTTTATAGCCCAAGGATGTGAAATGGCTTGGCAGCTCGGCTGCCCTTTTCACTTTGAACAACCTCTTGGCTCCTCGGATGAATTGGCAGCAGTTGCCTTGATCGACACCGCTTTTTCAGCACTCGAAAGCTCGGACCGGTCGTGTTCCAAAGCTGCTGTAGGTCTGGTGGGCCATTGGGAGCAACGACCTGTCAACGTTTGGAGTTCTGCGTGGGCTTGGATGTTTTTCAAGAGATTTTTAATAGTTTGGCCCCTTTATGTCATCAATGCGCACGTCGCGCATGTCTCCATGACCATGATCATGATGCCCACCACTTGGGATTGCTGGCTGATGCTGAATCTTCTGGCACGGTGCATTCTCTTACTAAGTGACGAATCGTTTCATGTTTTGGGTTGTCCGCCCTTTGACATGGTGTTTTGGGTTGTCACCGTCACAAGTGCAAGGCCAGACTCATGCAGTTGTTGCAGTTGTTTTGCTGTCCATCGAAGGTGATACAATCATTCTTTGGACAGCCCTGTTCTGGCGACTTCTTTTTGGCAGACCCCTTGGTCTCTCGCGTGTTGGAGGCATACCTGACGGGTCTTTTTTGTTTGATCCACTGCACGAGTTACAGGGTTTTTGTATGCTGTCAAAACTAGTGTTACCATGCTTTGCCCAGCTTAGCTTATGACGAGCTTGAAGCTTCCATATTTAACATGGTACTTCTATCACCATCCAACTGGTTAGTGACTGCCCTGACCTGCACCCCCAGCCCTGACCTGCACTTTTTGAGGCGTTGCCATTGTGCTAGCCGGCCTTTGGCTGAACCAAGTTCAAATCTTGACCTTCTCAAAGTTCTCTTGGGCCCCGTTTCTTGTCCTGTCCATGACCGCATGCAATGCCCTGGCTTCGGTCATCAATGAGTTTGGCCTGAAGCAGCATCACTCTGCCAACATCAATCTGCAAAATGCCCTTCTGTTTCTTGGCGTCGAGTGGATAAACCCGCTGGGACCTTTTGCTCGCAGCTCAGACCCGAGCCGGCTAGAGGGACTTCCCGTCGCCGGGCCTTGGTTTGTGGAGAATGCCTCACTGGTTTTTTAAGTCGAGGTTGAAACCATCCTTTGATGGCGCACTTATTCATTCTGGCGTTTTGGCAAGAATGACCCGTGAACACGGACCCAGGCCGTGAATCTCATCGACAAAGAATACATCCTCAATCCGGCCCACCAGTCCTGCAATGGTGCAGTAGATACAACACAACAGCAGATATGTTGTAACACAACAGCAGTGTGTCCTCCTGCGCATATTTGATGATGTTGGAAGCCTGGAAATCAAATCTCCACCCCGTTTACTGTTCAGGCGAAGGCCTTTAGCTGCTTGAAGATAACCCCATGTATCTCAACAGATCTCAACAAGGGAGGTGAAGAATGAAAAGGCTCCAAACTTTGGGCCTTACAGAGTGCATGTTTCCTTTCGTTAATTATCTCCTTTTTCGGATCTGTGAGGAAGACATCAGACAGATTCAGACAGCTCCCTGCGAAGAAACACGTTTTCTTCAGAGCCGATCCCATGAATTTATCTCTCGGTGTCGCCTTTTCGCAGTCAAGTTTCCTTGCTGGTTCAGGTATTCTGCATGCATCTTCTTCACCCTAGCGACCATGGTCTTTTCAGGCCGAGTACATTCAGTGTGCCTTGGCTGCCTTGGCGGTCCTAGGTCCTTGTGAGCAGGACATAAGTTGATGACGAACAGTTGGATGCCGATTCCAAAGCCAGAGGCGGCGAAAGCCGTTACAGTATCACATTGTTTCAGATCGGCTTAGCTACTGATCAGACGGTAAAAGATGGCCAAGTCTGCTGGCTGTTGAACATATCTCCACTATGAGGAAGATCCAAAGAATGTTGGCTGTATGCAAAGCCATTTGTGGCCAGTGGCCAGTCTTCCCACCACCAAGAAGCAGAGGTATCATCGAGGCTACTTCTACGGCTTCACTCGCCACACCGTCTTCACCATCTTACTGCAAGCAGTCGCCGGGCTAACAGTCTCAAGGATTCTCAAGTATGCCGATGCAGTTCAGAAGAATGTTGCAGCCTCCTTGCGGGGACCCATCCTGGCCACCTGGTGGGATACTTTTTGTTTTTTTGATTTTGTCAATTGCTTTGCCGAAGGTGGGGAGACGATAATTGAAAGGACAAACAGGTGGAAAACATTTGGAAGATCATGGCACTTCTTCCTTCTGTTCTTGCGCTAGTGTTACGAGCTTTGCACGAAAAAGGTGTTTTCGCATCCGAAGCAAATTAAACGTTTCTTCATCTAGTCCGCCCGATTTTTCTTTTAACAGGTGCTCTTGGGAGATGAATGTTGGATAAATTTGGTGCAAACAAAGTAGCAAGCACATCGTGTTTTCCGGTGCATTTTGCTTCAACTTCCGCTCTCATTACTTTTATCCAACCTGGTGTTCAAGGTGTGCGTTTCGCCCCTGGTTGGATCCATGGCGAATACACAGACCTTGCTCTCCGCCCTCCTGGTGAGCTGTGGCTGCACGATCTACCTACTGCAGGGACCTCTGAGCGCAAGTGAGAGTAAGGCTGAGCAAACCGGGCAAACGAGGTAGATCAGATGGCTGTGGGTCATGGCACCAGGATACCTTCGTTGACCTACCTGGAAGGTCAAGCTACCTGATGGACCCTCCAAGTTTTAACCCCTCCGCAGATAAGATCATTGGAGATCATACGTATCGTTTTGCTGGCTTATGCTGAAGGAGCAATTATCTATTTCAGCGAGCTGGGTGGAGAGAAACATAACTCATACTTCTTGTGGCAGACCAAGGAGGAGCTAGACCTAACGGCCTGACTCTTTTGCCACTTGAAGCCAACAATGCATCGAAGCAGAAAGAGGAGCTGTCAGGCTGTGAATGACAGGGGGCCAAGAGTCTAGAATCCTGCTCCATACCAACAAGTAGCTCACAAATAGCGACTTGCCGATACGCAAATGCTGCTATTTGTATGGGGCAAAGATAGCCATTTGTTGTGTGCCAGATGCGTCAGACTTATTGCGCTCATTGGTTCCGTGTCTGGACAGGTCTTTTTGATACAAAGGGGACTTATGTGCCTTTTGTTAGTCAGTCCTTTGGTCAGATCGATGAGAGTGGAAGGAGTCAATTCTTGAAACAATGCTGGAGCCCTCCCTAGTCCCTACCACTCTCGACCAGAAAATGAGGTGGAAGGACACTTTCATTTTCCCTGTCCATTTCATTTAGTGTGGTTTCACATTGGAAAGACGCTACGGCCCTACTTGTCTTTCTCCAAGTTCTTCCATTCCCCAGTCAATGCGAGAAAGAGCCCGGACACAAGGGACCCAAGAAAGTTGCGTTTTGTAAAGTTTGGAATGATGGGAATGAATCCGTTTTGGGAACTGATGCCGTGTCTGGAAAATGTTTTAGAACCTCAAACGGATGCTCACATCACCCATTATTTTTTACCTCAATCTCGCGTGCTCAAGGTGAAGGCGCATTGCAAGCAGTGCGCAGAGGAGCTTCGGGATGAGAGAAGGGAGAACTGGCAAGGTTGGTGCTTGGGCCGAATGCACTTCTCTAACCTCTAGCTGCATGGTTTTTATCAGAACCGTCTCCTCGGAGTGGAGGCCAATCTATTCAATCTATTCTAGCTGGTGAACGAGGGTAGCAGCGTTTTTGAGTTTTTTTAACCGTACCTTTCATGAAGCCAACTCAACAAGACATCCATAGCTTTGCATATGACTTGCAGGACTTGGACCATGAGTGCCAGGCCCCAAAGATGGGCCCAAAGACTGGCGGCCAAGGAGCCTCATTGGTCAATGTGGTCAATGCAAATCAGCACTAACAGCTTCTTGTGTCTGGTGAGTCATGCGAGTTTTTGATGCATTGAATGACCAAAGGTTTTTTTGTCATGTTGCGTCTCATAACCAAAGGCTCTTTTTCACAGACTGCTTGTCTCGGCATACCCATTTCACTAGAGAAGGCTCAAAGGCTGGGTATTCCCTTCAAAGTGTTAGGGGTACCCCTCGTAGTCCTCCTTCGATCGGGCTTTATGGTGCGCTTGCTGCATGTCTGGATCCAATCAGCCTGGTTTTGGAATTAGAAAGGGTGTCCGCCTCAAACAGCGAATTGATCGGATTGAAGTTTTGACAGTACAACTGGTGAAGACATGCAGCAGTGCCCCTGAGAAACTACCTGCTTACCAGTATCCCAACTGGTGAAGAAGTCCTCTCGCTATACAGAGGTATTTCCTAGCTACACGACGTCCTGTTGAGCTGGCCGCTCAAATCTGTTTTGTCACAAAAAGATTCAAACACATTCTCGGGGCTCTAGCATCAGTAGGTAGTATTACAGCGCGTTAGGTTTGCCTTCCATCCAGGCTCGGCCTTCGTTGGGGTCGGAGATGTTCTAAGTTCTGAGCCATCGGGTCAACCGACGGTCAACCTGCGAAACAGTTCTGGTCAGCAGGGCAGCCAACATCAGATCCTATTATCTGTTATCAGGAGTTCGTAGTGGTTGTGAGGTGGTTTACCAAGTCCTTTTCCACAACACAACTTTGCAAGAGTTCATGATGGCCAAGAGATGTTGGTTCTGTCTTTGAACCAGTATAGCAAGCTGGCTATAGCTTTTCAACTGTACTGGTGTTATCCAGTGAAACTGTGTCAAACATCATTGGTGCACAGGCATACGCATCGAAAGAAAGTCTTTGTACGGAGCATCACGATGTATTTTGCATTTGGTCATCACATGCAACACCATGACCAAAGCACCCTCGGAGCCTCACACTTCCACATCTAGACCGTCTGAAACAATCACAGAAGTGGACAACCACTGGGTTTGTAGAGAAAAGCTGTAATCCTTTCGGGGGGCCATGCCATGCCACTTCCCTTATTCTTTCAGTGTACATTTGTACACCCAGCCCAACCACCTGCCCTTCAAACCCTCATAAGACGTTTTACTAGACCTTTTCGATTCAGACCGCTTCAGGCCATGCCGGACACCGAGACTGCGGTGGTCACCACCGTCGGCTGTTCGGTCCTGGGCCTCGTTCTGGCCGGTCCCGTGGGCGCGGTGCTGGGGGGGCGGCCTGGCCGTGGCGGCGCTGCAGTCGGAGCTGCGCAGCTTCTCCAAGGGCCGGTTGCATATCGCACAAGTCTCCCTTCCACAGGAGGGGGCGGATGGGGTGGGGACTGGGATGGCGAGGAGGAGGAGGGTGGCGGAAGTAGGAAGTAGGATGTGAAAAATCAGGTTGTGTGGGAGATGGAGACAGTGGATCTGGTTTGGGATGAGGTCGATGGATGCAGGGAAATGATGCCACATTGTGTCATTAGGCCCGCACACTTGATAAATCCATGACATGACTCGAAAAACAATGAGCAACTCCTCCTTTTGTGGCGCGCAGGATGGCGTCGTTCGCCACAGTGGCGTCACCTACTTCACCATGCATTTGGTGGACGAGCAAGGTCGTAGGTGGCAGGCCGGCATATGCACAGTGCTACTCTGCGATTTTTCTAATTCGTTCTAATCATTGTTACTGGTTGAACACTTACAGAGTTGTGCTCTGGGAATTTAATGCTCTTTCTCAAGGTGCTACGTCGCTACACTGACTTCGATGAATTTCACAAGGCTGTGCACAACAGGGACATCCACGCTTACTTCCCAGGTGGGCCCGATTCGGCCCGATCTCTGTCAATCTTGCAGACCTTCTTCTTCACTTGTGAGGATGGTTCAAGCCTGGCCCACTTATATAACTCAAAATTGAACTTGTGGAAGCTTCTCGGTCATTTGAGCCGCTCGAAATCAGCTTGGTCAGATCAAATGCCAGTATTTTGGACCTAAACTGAAGAGAGACCCGGACCCAAATCCTTTAAGCTTGTTTTTTCCTCGTTCTTCCAACGGTCGGTGACAGGCAAGACGTGGCTTCCTTGTCACGGTCCTCAGCTGGAGGAACGACGAAGATATCTGGAAGCCTGGGTGCGGGATGTCTTCCGCCCCTTGGTGCGTTTTGAGGAAAGAGAACAGGGAGAAACAAGTTTTGGAAGCGCATTGACCAAGGCCTGCAACAGAGATAAACGATGATAAACGTGAACAGAATCCATAGGTGATTTCGTGATTGTATCAATGGACTGTATGTGAGTAGCTGAGTACTCTCTGCATGTCCCAATGATTTTGCAAGATATTCCCGAGGTGCTCTGCTGTCGGCTTGTCCAAGAGGTTGTGCCTTTACCTTCATGCCCAGCAATCGAGTGATCAAACCATCCTTGAGGCTTTCCTAGTCTTTTTTTAATCTTCTTCTGCCACTGGTGCGTTCAGACGTCTTCTAAGACTCTCTTCGTGTAGAATTGTAGAACAAGTTGTCTTAGCAAGGCCTGCGAGCTGTGAGATGGGGGTGGAACGGGCACAATCCGAGGTTGCTTCACAAGGATTGGCATCCCAAGCTCATTGGAGCTTGAGTTTCTTCCCTGCAGATTTTCAATAATTTTCACCAGGGCCACACAGACGTGTGTTGGCTCAGCGTTTTCCTTTTGCTGCAAATAGTAGACTGTGAATTTAAGACTGTCACAGAAACTTGCCCATGAGTGTAGGAGCCCCGAAATAGAATTGAATGTGCACTGAAAACGCCGTAGTGACCCCTATATTAGCAACCTCCCATTTCCTGGCACTGCAGCCCAAGCCCAGGTTTGAAGACTTCCTGCACCGTGGCATGGGACAAGTCACAGGCCCAATGGCCGCGCCCGCTGCATCGGCACCCGCCTCGGTGGGCACGGCGGCCACGGCCGCAGCGGGCTTTCTGATTCAAGTGCCACCAGGAGTGGTGCCTGGGCAAACGCTCACGGTGAAGAGTCCGGATGGCCTCCTGGCTGAACAGGCGAGCCGCGAGCCATGAGCCACAGGGGGTTCAGAGGGCTGCTGGGTGGTTCGCTGAGGTGGTTCAGAGGGAGTTCGTATTCTTGGCGTTGATATGGGTGGTTTGGTCAAATCTCCAGTAGCTTCTTTCAAGATTTCCGCAGAGGACTTCACTGATCCGTTGGAAAGAACGATCCATGTCCACCCCTTTGGGACTCTCCGAAGCGTCGGCGCCCAAGGTACCAGCTTTCAGATCACGGTTCCTGAGGGCTGTGCTGCGGGATCAACTTTGCAGGCGGATCCGGAGGGCGAAAAACAGGGCCAATGGGGGAGAACATCCAAGTCCAAGTGTGTCTGAAAAATACGGATACCCCAAGGAGGGTTGGTTTTGCCCGTCATTTGGAAAAACACTTTTTCATAGACTCTGAGCTTGAGCAAGTCCTGTCACATAACCTCTTCATATCAATCCTGCCTTTCCTGTTGAGGGAGTGAGTGCCCGGCCTTCATTCATCATGGGCTGAACACAGGGCGATTGACCCCTGAAAGGCCATGTAGTCTCACAGACTTCCCGCTAAGAATCATCCAGCACAAGAAGAATGGGGGGTTGCTCAGGAGGGAGCTAAGGAGCTGGCGGTCTCATTCTCCAGATTCCCCATTAAACAGGGAGCGGTTCGTTCGCTACCACGGGAGCTCCCGCAACTCCTTCCTGGTCCAAGTTAGCATCGAGAAAGAAACCAAATCAGAGTTGCTTTGATGAACTCCGACCACCCCGAATGACTCAGGTCAGCACACCCAGCCCGGCGAACCCGAGCTCCGCAGCGACCGCTTGCCCAGTGAGTGCTCCCCAGGCTGGAGTTTGTGGTGGGGTGCGGACGAAAGAAAGGGAAGAGGCTTGACGAGGCCAAAAGACATTGGTATGGTCCTGTTTTGTCCTACGCCTCCAACTTTGGGAGGATTTATTTCTGAAACATGAGCTTGCAGACCCTTTTTAGTCCTCCGCAAGTGGATAGACTTGCAAACTTGCATCGCGCTCTTGTTTGATGGAGAACTGGCTGCGTTGTTCTTCTTGTCAGTGAAAGCCAAGAGGCCTTCAAGATAGACAAATCTCGAGGGCTGCACTGGCAGCCTCATTTCTCAAATCCACATCAAGCTCCCCAGGACAGGCCACAACTAAACCACAATTCTTGGAACTACAATGAAACTGTAGACTCTTAAACTTACGGATGCCAGATTCCATGTACTACACAATCACAACCACAAAATGTCCATCAAATTCTAACGCACGTTTCCACTTGCCAAAGGTCATTCCACATCATCTCATTTTTTGTATCCACTGCTCTTCCCCTCCTTCTTCTCAAGTGCAGATTCTTCGCCCTTCCCCCAACAGTTAGACGTTTGGCGCACCCGATTCCACCGATTCCAAACGAGGTGGGCGGAAGCAGCTCGGGTGGGAAGATCTTCCTCAGCATCTCAGTGCCTCCCAATATCTCGGCAGGGCAAAAGATCGCCGCTCCTCGGCGAACCGCGCGACGTCTGAGAAAGGGTCGCGCGCCCTTTCGCGGGTCTTGGTGCGAGAAAGGGGGGGCACGGCATCAAATGCCAAGCGGGTAGTAACGGTAGGGAAGCACTCGGCAGATTGACAGCTCAGGTTTCATTTAGGTTGAGTTGGTCTGAACAAGCGGAAGGCACTGAAACCGAAATCGCATGAAACCACAATCTGTTCTTTGAACACTTGATTTATTTGTTTTTGAATTTGAAGTCTTTTTTTGTTTAGGCACATGGTTTGATCTCTTTAAACATGTTGTGGTGAACAGCTGCCTTTTTTGTACTCCCACTTACCATCATTTACCGCTTTTATGTCCACCAGGCTGGATTCAATCTTTCCGATACTCGTTCACCCGGGCTTGATCGGGGTGAAGAACGCATGGAACTAAATATCTAAAATAGGTTTACACCCGGGGAGGAGTAGCATGGAACTAGCCTGCAGCTTCCTCCACAAACTACTGGTTTTGAGGTTCCATGTCAATCTTCCAGGCATAGTTTCTTTCCTAGTTGAGGGTAGCTCACCAAGACACACTCAGAGGTGAAGGTGCCTGATGGTCGCGAGCTCACGCTCATGGTGCCAGCAAATCTGCAGCACCGCGAGGCAGGCCATAGCGTGGGCAGACAACAGTAGGGGGTAAAAGATGGCGGACAGCGAGAGGGATTCAATTCATCTAGACTTTCCTGATCATTAGATCATCCCATACACGGCCGCAAATAGACTGCAGATATTCCTTCATAGGTATGGACGGTATGGACTTAAACAAGTTGTTCAAGATGTGAGGCTTAGTTGTTGCCAAAGCTGCAGGTGGATTTGAGATGGTCATGATCGACGGGATTCCGTTGAGAGAAGGCTCAGTAGAATGCCAAATGGATCTACCAACATTGTTTTTCGTTTTCAACAGGCCTTACATGCATTTTCGTGGGTATGGGCAACAAGATGAACGGCAAGACAGCAGGCTTTACAGCTCCAAAAAACAGCGTCTTTCCCGACCACAACAAGCGTCGACCTCTTTGCAAGATGTCGCAACCGGTGACTTTTGTTCCGTCTTTTTTGCCTCAGGACTTGCAGCTGGAGTTCGATGTGGCCGCTGGGCAGCTGAAGCCGGTGGCATTACCAGAGGCCTCGGAGGCGACGAGCATCCTGGCGCAGATGGGCCAAGGAAGATTTGGTCTGCTTTTAGAAGGTTCTTGGTATAGGTTTGACATTTCTTCCCCGGGTTTGGAGGATGTCCTGAGACAGAACCATCTTTGCATTCGAAGCATCCAAAATTTCATGGTTGTTTTTTGCAGAGTTCTTCGCCGATTCGCTGCCTGCAGAGCAAGATGGGCGGAAGAATCCGCTTCCCCCCCACCAAGCTCTCAGGGTTCAGCTGGCTGAGGGTGTTGGCTTTCACTCGAATCAATCTGAGGCAGTGAAGAGGTCTTCCAGATCCAAGTGCCCTGTGGCGTCCACAGTGGGCAGATGGTGAACATCCAGGTGCCGGATGGACGACAGCTGCCCCTCATCATACCACCAGGAAAACAACCAGGACCAACGGAATCTATAGAGGGGTCGTGCAGAGTTTTTTGTCCTTCGGCAGCTTGTATAGAATGGGTTATGTTGTCTCTATATATGTCTTATGTCTCGTCTATGACTGGAGATTTTGCGCCCGAGACGACCTGTTTCTCTCCTGTTCAAAATCACGTCAGGAGACGACCTGTTGCTTTGCTTGGATGCAACAAGAAGTCGACTCCTCTTGGCCAAAAGCTGAGCCCTTGAAGGTGGACTTCCACTTCCCATGTCCTCAGTGGGCATTAATCCATGGGCTCAGAAGCAGGGTTCCTGTTGAAGAGCCAATGCGAAGCATCTCGGAAACCGAGATCGTTTTGCGGCATTCTTGCATTCAGCGGACCTAGAGTAGTGGCAAGTATGTACAGGCTGCAGTCCACCATTTTGCCAAATCAGGGAGTTGTGTGAACAAAAGTAGTGGAGGAACCACTATCAGTCGACGTGGCTGCAGTGGGTGTAAGTGTATTTTAAAGACGTGTCAGACCTGGATGTGGCAGCAGTGCATTGTTTTCTGGCTAAGTTGTTTGTGTGATGCACAAGCTGAGACGCCAGGCTCATTGTTCCATTCGTTGAACCTGCAGACCTGCAGCTTAGTGTCTCAAGCACCCCACGCATCTGCAGATATGGCCCTGACCACGCCCATGGCATGTTGTTCACTGAAGGACAGGTGACATGATGGGTCGTCCCATTCTTTTTGGCCATCGAAGTGGATGGAGATGAGCAGAAAGGCTGATATCCATAACAGGCAAAATAGGGCACCTGATAAAACAAAATGAGTTGAAAAAAAAACCGGTAGAATGTATTAAGTAAGGAAGGTTCCCACAGGTTCAGAAATAGCTCGGCCACCGCTTGGTATTCTGTTGTTCATTAGTGAGACGTGTTTGATGAGTCTTCTTCGATGTGTCAGAGTCAGGAACAACACCTGTTGGCTCACCGTGTCACAGGAAAAGTCCATTGCAGCCAGAAAATGCATTCAAGGCGAACATGAAAGTATTTCTTTCTTTGGTGTTTGCTTGGCTCATTCATGTTTGCAGGACCCAGCTTTGCTTAGCGCCTACAGCCTGCTGAAGTCGGTTCAAGAGATAGATCCTGACTTCAAGGACAAGGCCCACATGTTTTGGTGTCAACGCTAAGGCTCATGAAGCATCACAAGTCCAAACGTCTTGAGGACAAATCACCGGCAGAGGCTTCCACTACTGTTGGAGAAAGCACCAATCACCGGGTCAATGATGTCAGCTGAATGCTTTGTTTTGACCCCCAATGCCCCGCCAGGGTCAAACCAGCATGCTTGGTCCTCCCATTGGATCGGTCTGTGTGAGTGTGTTCCAGGTGCGCGTGCCGGTGATGGTGATTGTCGGAATGCAGTCTGTGGGGAAGACAAGCCTCATCGATGCTGGGCCAGAGGTAAAGTCGATTGAGTTGAAGTTCACCTGTGGACCGGGATTTTTTATTCCCTGAAATAATCATGGAAGTGGAACGTGGCCGCTGGAAAGACCATTATCCTCCACAAACAGATGGTTGTCCACTTGCATTATTCTTTCAGGTATTATACTCAGTGTTTCATCTCCCTGCTTATCCTGCTTATGTCTTTGGGTGAAGTCCTCATGATCGTGCTCACGTCTCAGAAGTCTAAGCTTTCTGAACATGGCTGAACTGCTGGAGACTGTGGTTCTGCTACGAGCTGCACGGAGGGCATACTGTAGAGGGGAAAGCATACAGGGTTGAAGCTCCTAAGGGGGGACCAACGGAGTACATGTCATTTTTAACATTGGTCAGAGTGGTTTGGTGTTGAATTGGAAAGCATCCGTTGTTTTTTGGACGGAATGAAACGAAGCGTGGCTTGGTGTTGAATTGCTCATCGTACACCAGCTTGGTGCCCACCTGTTTCTAGGGGAACCATTGGGAACCATGACCATCCATGACCCCAAAAACCTCACTCTGGATCTCTTCAAGTCAGTTGAAGTGCTTTGCCAGCTAGGTGAAGCATCGGCGCATTTTTGGACGAATCCTGAATGGCAAAGGCCACAAGAAATATAATTGTGAACATCACGGGGAGACCATTTTGTGTTGCAGAGGGACCATTGCCTGAACACCGTCCAATCCGGACCATCGCAAGGAAGCAATTCTCAGATTCCCAGTGGGCTACACAGATCGAAGCTCGGAGATCGGTGTAGGTCGCCACGAGTTTGTGTGTAGATGGTCTTCTTCTGTAGATATGATCTCTTGATGACTTTTTAGTTGACATGGCGAACGTAGCCTGCACATGAGTATCGGCCCTTGTTCTTCAGCTTTGCAGCATGGCGAGTGGAGACCCTGCAGCTAGAAGAGTCAAGCTCAAGACTTCCTGTGGAGTTTCCTTGAGGTTTCACGTTTACTGCAGTGCTGCCGTTTAGATGTGCACCCAGAATTGGGAATGGCCTGGCCCGGTCAAAAGGCTCAAGGGAGGGAAGAGCTGAGGCAACACGGGCAACCGCTGCCCAGTGCGCTACATCATCAGGTTTTCAGAGCATTCTCGCTATGTCGTGGGCGGGGAGAAGCTGCACAATCAAGCAGAGGTCCAAAGAAAGGTCACAGAGCATATGAAAAGCTTGCAGAAGCGCAACAGTTTCAGCAACCAGGTGGGGTGGGGCGAACTAGCCTGCTACCCAGTTGCTTGAGTTGTTTGCCCCTCCAAAGGCACCGAACAGAATCGCAAGAAATCACCACGAACAGATGACGCGCAGTTGGAAGCTAGATCTACATCAGAAGTTAGCAATCATTTTTCATATTTGAGTATTTTGACGGCAGGCAGGCTCCAGAACACCTTCGTGGTAAAGTTCACACTAAAGTTCACACACCAAGACACTATAATGCTTTGTCATTGAAAGTGCGACTGCATTTGGCAGGCTTTGACAGTTGAGATCAGCGATAAAGACCAGCTTGATATCGACATCACCGATTTGCCTGGCTTGCAGGACTGTCTGCCTGTTTGTGGTTGTTCCTTTGAGCTCGTGCTGAGAGAGCTTGTGTCACTGGATTCGTACGCGCTTTCACATGTTCTGCACACTGGCTTTAGGACAAAGCTGAGCAAGATTCGGAGAACATCCGGCAGATTGTGGAGCACTACTTGAAGGATGAGTCAGTGATCCCTGTCGCCGTGTGCAAGGCATGGTGGTTCGCGCCTGCGCCACTGCCTTTCGTCGTGGGTGCATGCTTTTGTTGGGAGATCGGCAAACCCTGGAGGCAGAGAAAAGCCATGAAACACAAATCGACTTCTCGATGTTGGAAGACGTTGGGCTGAATGCCAAACATGCACTGGTGGTAATCAATTACTTTAACAAGCAGCTGGGTGACTTGCACTCCGTCTCTGAGTTGAATAGCTACTGTGCTGGCTACTTGGACAAGTTCAAGCGTGTGCACTTTGTGATGTTGCACTTCGAGGAGGGGATTGACAAGGACAGCATGGGCTTTGATGAGCGACGCCGGTACGACCGGGCATTGATCCCAGGGGATGCCTGGCTGCGCATGGCTGCGCCAAGCCCGGTCATGCAAGACATTTCTTTTTCATGCTTGCTCATCCTTGAAGTAATGCTCATACAGTTAGGGACTATCCAAGGAACAAAAGAAAATCAATGAGAGGATTGAGCACTTGCAGGAGAAGGAGCCTGGTGCACAGGCAGGCTGCGAGGGGTACGGGTAGTGAATACAGTTTCCACGAGGCCACAATGGTCCAGCCTCACACTGCTCGAATAAGGTTAAGCCAGGAGTCCTGAAGGCCTTGGGTATCGGGTCCGCGCTGGACGACATGCAAAGCAGATTGTCCGCTCCTGAGCATAAATGGCGAGCACATCCACAGAAGCATGATGTGTACTTTCTTGAAGTCTGGCGTTGATTTTGGATAGGGTGATCTGGACAACATGCTTCTTTGATCCTGGATTCCAAATATCCGGTTGATTTGGATCGATCAGAACCTCGATGACATTTTGCCAAAAGGGTTTGAACATGATTGAAACGTGGGAACCATGGCTCCGGATATCTCATGAGTTGCACAAGAGTTCAAACTCTTGTGCCGGAAGCATTATGAAGCATTCACAACTTGCCACATACTATTGATCCATATCCATTTTCAATGATGATTTGGCTCAGGTCCGGTTTTATGGAATTCAACCGTACCAACCTCACGGTTGCCGTGAAGGAGACATGGTGCTGGCTTTGTCAGCATGTGACAGTGGGCTCAAAGTGTGTATGAAGCAGCCCCACTCTGCTCGATAAACTCTGAAGGCGTACTGATGATGAGATATGATGGGTACAAGCTCATTCGCTTCTGTGTGGAGAAGCAGTGATGGTGGTGCTTATAACATGAAATCCTCCACTTCTACTATCCTAACATGAAGGTTCAAGAGAAGAACTCGTCAGGCTTCCAACGAGGGTTCAAGCCAAAAGGGGCTTCAATGTTGAGCAATGTGATACAATGAAGACACCCACTCCAAGGTGTTGCGAGTGGTTGGTGTGCGAAGCTCCAAGTTTGCTCAGAACAGGTGCCGCACTTCGAATTGTCAGGAGAAGATTGAGGCCTTGTTGGAGGAGTGCAAGAATCTTCGAGAATCTGTGGATCTCGATGCGGACTCCATGTGGCAGCGTTGCTGGACCAAAATCATCTAAGAGCTACTCGTACAGTTGGGAATGTTCCCATTGACAGGCCTACTGTACCTAGAAAGTAAACACATGTCCAAGCTGTCTAAGCTTTCAAACTTCCGATGCTATGCCTTTTACACGTTTATTATACCTTTCTGAACCACGTGAAAGGACATGGGAGTGGCCGACCCTGTTTTGTTCGATCATCCGAAGGGCACCAGGGTCACCTCCCCCAAGGATGGGATGAGTATATGCTCGACTTCCAGACCGTGTTGAAGGGCATTTTTGAATGCAAGCACAATGACATCAAGTCGGATCTGCAAAGCATCTGAGATTAGCTGAGTCGGTGATTGTATCTCCTGGCCCATGGAAAGGAACATTCTATAGAGCTGTTAAAATAACCCCTTGATTTTGGGTCTCTCCGCAGCACATCAAGGTATGCGAAACGGCATCATTGGATGTTCGATAAGAAGACACTGGGCATGGAAAATCCTTTTGCGGCGACATTCGCGGAGGAGATGCCACATCAGCGGTATTCATGCAAACAAGCCTTTTGCTATGCCAGGGTATTGGATTTCAATGGGTTTCAATTGACCCTCATGCTATAGCTTCCATAAGTCATTGAGGCTTTAGACATTTTTAGACCATGACGTCTTGAAATGTGCACCGAGAAAGTGCACCGATCAACGTTGCTTATGCTATGCCAGCTTTGCAGTACATTCCGAGAACACAGCTTCAAGGTTCAGCTTGTATCAAGTGAAGCGGGCTGTCTAGAAACCAATGATCAGCCTATATTATGTGTAGTTTGAAGTTGCTGGTCGACATGGTACTTGGCCACTGGGTGGAGTCACACTTGGTGGTTCTTACTGTGAGTTTCGAGCCTCAAAACATATGGTTCGCAGCTTCCGCAGCTT